>OY735267.1:5071723-5240636 GCA_963457715.1 Argyresthia albistria | reverse complement strand
TATCAGCCATAAAAGCACCTTCCTTTTATTCTGGAAACTTGAAACTCTTTATAATAATAAGTGTAAAATTGCTACTTCAATACATTGTATTGCTCAGTAATCATCGACATTCCGGACTTTAAGATGCTTCTAATTATTGTAAAGTAATTTCTATCAACATCGGGAGAGCCTGTGTGATTGATCAATTACAATATAATTTCAAGGAGGCTTTCCACAAACATGGAAATAAAATAGCCGGAATTATTAAATCTCGTAGCAGTAATGTAGTCGATTAGCGGATGGTACTATGAGAAGGGAGTATTGTTGATGTGGCTGGTCGAGTTCCCATACGGATTCTCGCATCTTGATCTCCAGACACTGCACGTACTCCTCTAATAGCTTCGACGTAATATCCTCGTATTGAGTGCCTTCGGAAATGTTTAAAACTACATAATACTCATACCCGTAAGCTGTCCCACGTGACTACTCAGTGTCGCTCAAGTGACTAGCTTCTTAACCTGTAAGGAGATGCGGCAAAAACGCTTCTCCATCAATAAAGGAGAACTGTTTATTAAATATTAAAATGAAATTGGCCTTTATCTCTTGGTCGATCATCAATCAAGTGAAAACTACCTATCAGTCAGACTTCAGTAATTTCTCTCAGAAGCGCAGTCGTAGCTGTTTGCAAATTAATGAGAAAATCATATACTGGTGGCGGAAGAATAAATGTTTGTGTCAAACAATTTACAGTTAAAACAGAAATATCAGGAAGTAGATAGTTAGGTAGATTGTAAAAACGCAGTAAACAGACAGACATCAGATAGCATTTACAGTTTAGCTTCTAACAATACAATTGTAGCGCAAAAGGTGGCATAAATAGAGACAATATTATTACTCATTTCCTTCTTGTCTAATTAATTAAAACTTTCAATACAAGCCAAACATAACAATCATACCGGAGTTGGCAAATAAGTTAACTGGCCTAAAGGCCAAGCCAGGTCTTTTGTAAACAACACAAAGGCGATAATTCATATCATAACACGATGATTCGGAATGTAAATAAGTAGAGCATACAATAGCAAAATTTGGTGAAACAATTCAGTTTGTTTACTGCAACTATGACAGGTGCATCATTATAACTGTAGACATAGCGTGGGAAAGAAAAGCCATCTCAATATGAACCTAACGAGGACCCGTGAAGAAACACTACGGGTAGTTAGGTACATTTACATATTCTTGGATACCCTGTAAACATTTATGTTATTTAAATTAATAAAATTGTATGAACACACACTAGGATTGTTAAATTACATTGAACACCATCGATACGTGACTCACGACTACCACACCGTCGATATATGAAACATTTTCAACAATGTCATTCAACTTTGATCTTTGTCGGTTGATACTACATCATCTATTTTTTTTTTTTCGTTTTGATCAAGATTTTTTGTATGTTGATTTGAAACGAATCATGCGCCACCTTTGATGTTAGTTGATTCTGTATCTTAAATATCGATGTTAAAGATTGATTTTGGTCGTCGATATGTTTGACCATTCTCTTAATTGGCCTTATTAGGGAGATGATGTTGTGACAACGCTATAGTGCTATCGTGCTCATCGACAATGACGAAACGACGTTGTCTTCATTATTTGATGAACGTTCACTATCTTGTCAGTTAAATTAAATGTATCGATAGATTATGTTGAACCGTGAGAGATGTCAAGAAGAGTTCATATTTTAACGCTTTCTTTTTACTCGTGTGGGTCGACAATTAAGGGTAACCTTTGATTATGATGGAGAGTGTGTTGATAGGTCGTGTTCCGTTTTTAGGCTGTTTGATTTGTCACAATCCCTGTCTCGAGAAGGCATTTCTCGGTGTATCTGCGCATATAAATCTGGTAGAGACAGCCCATTCGGTGTCGGATGACTAGTGAGCGGCTTCAAAGGCGCGCCGGCGCATCACCACGCAATACCCATGTTGCGAGAAATAATAATTGCGACTCGAATGATACATGCCGCACGCAACATCCCACTGGTAGTATTGATGGCTGCAGACTCCTGGGAAGGCTTCGCTTGTAGCGATCCTTATTAAGCGGTTATGAGGTCGTTGATTTACAATTATTGGACGGATATAAATGTTTAAAAGTAGCATCGGTTATGAATGTTTTGGTGTTCGCAGTAGGTGACATCAGCGACGGCGAGCGTGAGCTGCCCGCGCAGGGCTCCCCCGCGCCGGTGAGCTACGCGCAGCCCGCCGGTACGCCTCCCTCCGTGCCCGCGGACCCTTCCCCCGACACCCTGGTCTCCTCAACCGAGACCCTGCTGAGGAACATCCAGGGCCTGCTAAAGGTCGCCGCGGACAACGCGCGCCAGCAAGAGCGACAGATCAGCTACGAGAAAGGTCAGTGCACTCAAGGATTCTTCTAAAGCATTAGACGACCTATTAGCGAATAATGATAGACGACGATTCCAAGAAAGACCATAAAACGTCGCACCGTTTCAGAATTTACATAAGAAATTATAATTTTTTGCAATAACGCGACAGTGTTGACTACAGGAAGCTCTGCCGTTGATCCTGTAAATGTTGTAATCGATATTAGTTCACATCTCTTGTACCGAATCGGTTCTGAGTAATCGGACGCATAAGCAGCTCTGATTAGATGCTTTGAGCTTGGTTGGTCTGCATTCCTGTCTGCGCGCTGCTAGACTCGAGACATTTGCATTGCATTAGACATTATCCATTTATTATGAAAACCGGTGACGATTACGATAAAATTATTGGTATTAGAAATAGTCGCAAAATATCATTTTGTACCAATTATGAATGGTATTGGCCATAACACTTTGCCTAGCAGTAATCTTGTCGCCCAGTCGAGTGCTTCTGGCCATATGATTTTCTTGTGTCGAGTGGTCTGCTGTGTACTTACCGTGGCTGCTAATGGTAATTTAGCTTCAATTCTAATACAGAAAAATTGGTTCCACAATCTCACGTAAGCGTTGTGAGACACGTACATAAATTCCATTTCTACCATAAACAGATATTACTTACTCAAAAGTCAATTTACCGAAATCTTGTTTGCTTTAACCTTTGATCACACAACAATACCTATTGACAATTTACATTTTTAAGCGACTTAAAAAAAGAAAGGTCTTTGCGAAGACATCCAAGTACTTGTTCGTAAACGACTACAGAAAGAAAGCAATCATACAGATGGCATTGCCAGTCGCAAATGTAGGTAAAAACTGGACTCGCAGTGTGCAAAAATGTTTTCCCTTGAACTAGCGTCTTAGTCTTACCGCTATCCAGCCGACCGTCGTGCTCTGTGCAAATAGCTCTAGAACACAGATGCGTCTGAGTTATAACCCGGACCACTATCATTACACACGATTCCATTCGGACAACATAATTGTTTAATTGATATTTCTGCGAGTTATTTATTCACGTCATTCTATCTTTCCATGAGAATTTCTCGGTGCGCTATGGGCTATGATGTTCTGAACACACGACTCGGGTTAATAGTTAAAAGGGCTAATTTCTCCACTTATCATGGCAACCATTTTAATTTCACTGTAGTCGACATTTAATTAACCCGTAAATACTGTTACATTTTGTTAATTATATTTTGCTTAGATTACGTCTTGTAAAATCTCTCGAAGAAAGAAATTTTGTAAACGTAATTCCATTTATTGAACCTGTAACAAAAAGAATAAGAACCAATTGTTATAATATCCATAAAAATACAAAGAGGTCGGCAGAAAATTTGCAACGCGAGTCATCATCAAACTTGAATATCAATATTTCGCCTCGAGCCAATTGTATTAATAAACAAAACAAAATGAGAAATAATAATGCTATAGGCCAACAAAAGGTTCCATTTCTCCCCCTGATAAATATCAGAATGCCAAAGGAATACATCCCTAATCCGATGAATGGAAGAGTGGAAATTGCACGTTTACATCAACCCGTAATTTTGTTATTACGATAATAAAATTATTGTTGATGAAACATTTTTTCGAATCGATGTGTCTGGCGAACTTTACCGTTCGACTTTTTTGTAGAAATTACAGCAATCTCTGCTCCGTCCATCCCGTTCAATTGGTAGGTGTTACTCGCACGATGCGAGGCGAGCATTTTAGTTGGTTCATTCGAGTCCCTTTTATATAGTGTACGAAGAGCCTTCCTCTGCCTGTACCTATATTCTAACGATACATATTTAAAACCAGTTTTTATCTTGCTTTCTGAATTCGAATTTCCAAACGTTTGCCAAAGCAATTCTAAGAAACCTAGACATTCACAGATGAACAGACATGAGTTGCTACTGTAGACACCCCTCTGCAAGCCACAAATGATAGATCCTTATCTAGATACATTCGCTGACAATTTTTACACTAGTCTGGAGTGGGTGACGCACTAACAAATGTCTCTCATTCAAACGCTTATCAGATAACTGCTGGAAGGGTTGTGTGAAAGGATGCTATGATGATAAACCTCTGTCGATTCGCATCGTGTAAATAGACTTTGCAGTGGATGAAAGATAGGTGTCATATTGCATTCTATTGAAGGTGGGAGCGAAGATCACTTTCCACTTGAGAGGTGGCTAACGGCAGGATGTTTTTCAATTTGTTTCTTTTTGAAATACACAAAATCTTTGGGCTGGTGTTATGTTATGTAATTTAATTCAAAGTTCGAGTACTTCCGTACGAGTATTTGAAAATTTGCTCTGCTTGAGAAAGATCTGGCATGCATGCATGCAGGCAAATGAGCTTAACAGTACTGAACTTCCCAGCTTTCTAAAAAACACCATGTTTATCAATCCCATATCTAGACATGAAATTCTAACACTTGTGTCTAATTTAAATAATAAGAAGTCCAGTGGGTTTGACGGTTTACCAATCACTATTATAAAAGACATTATAGAGGTAGTTGCTGATCCTCTCGTCTATCTGATAAATCGATCAATAGCCACAGGTATTTTTCCGGAAAGGCTTAAAATAGCCCATATCATTCCTCTGCACAAAGGTGATAGCAGACTAGAAGTTCAGAATTATCGCCCAATTGCGTTGTTGCCCTGTCTTTCAAAGATCTTCGAAAAACTTTATTCAAACCGTTTGACAAACTTTTTATTAAAATACAAAATACTGTCCAAAAACCAATTTGGTTTTCAAAAGGGTAAGTCGACTATTGATGCTGTGTTTGATATGATGGATTTTGTGGCAGACTCTCTAAATATAAAGTCAAACGTGGTATCTGTTCTACTGGACTTATCAAAAGCTTTTGATTATGTCGATCATCACGTGTTGGCATGCATCCTAAATCGGTACGGTATAAGAGGCAATTGTCTGGACTGGATAAAATCTTACCTGACAAACCGCAAACAAAGTGTAAAGCTTCCTATGTTTGACTCCAAGACAAACACACTTTCAAACACAATATCCCTAAGCACAGAGACGACGCAAGGTGTACCTCAAGGTAGTGTTTTAGGTCCCCTGCTGTTCATATTATATATAAATCATTTACCCCAAATAGTCAACAAGAAAATCACGATGTTTGCGGATGATGTCTCAGTATTCTTTAAATTTGAAAGAAATAATACCACTCAGCTGTTTTCTGAGATAAATGAAACTATCAATGCCATAGTGAAGTGGTTGAAATCTATTGGACTAAAAACAAATGCAGGAAAAACAAAAATGATTCATTTCCGAAACTATAATACCCCTAGACTTGAACCAAATCTCACTGTGGACAGTACTACAGTTGCCCTTGTAGACCAAGCCAAGTTTTTAGGGATTTTTGCAGATGAGCATATGAATTGGAAGAAGCACATAGATACCCTTGAGACAAAACTAAGTAGTTTTTGCTATGCATTGAGATGCTTATCAACAGTTACTACAACGCATGCCATGCTGCAGGCTTACTACGCCTTCTTCCACTCTAGGCTTCTGTATGGCTTGGCATTGTGGGGTGGTGGCGTTGACATAGATAAAATTATGGTTTTACAGAAGAGATGCATTCGTATTTTAAGTGGTGTTAAATCAAATAAGGTAACTTGTCGTGGGCTATTTTTTAAATTGAAAATACACACTGTCACAGCGCTCTACATCATCGAGCTTTGCAAACTAATACAGCGTTATCCTGAAAAGTTTCCCATCTCTGAACGCAAGAGCAATAGGCTAAGAGATAGGTTTAAGCATGACCTTAAAACTAGGTACTGTAGAACTACGTCCTATAGTAAAAGCACTAGTAATATGGCAGTCTGCGTCTATAATAAGATACCGTTACATATAAAGCTTCTCTCGGGTGATCGGTTTCTGAATGCCTTGAAACAGTACCTACTGCTTATGTGTCCTTATACGCTGACTGAATTTAATGAATATGAAAAATTATCGTGTTAGAATGTATCGTGTTAGAATGTGTTTACTGTTTTACGGATTAGACTTTTCTTCTTTTTATGCTTACGACTATTAGTGACATTAATATCAATTTTAAAATTTACTAAAATAATGTTATTATAAAATTATGCTATGTGTGATGGATGATAAAGTTTATTATTTATTTTTTTCCAAGTGAAAAAATATTATTAAGTACGTTATTCTGTTTTAATTTAATTCTATTCATAATTATAATTATTAAAATTGCCATGCCGCCATCGGTAGAATTACATTGGGACATTATATTATATTACATAAGATCTGTAAATTATACTGTAATTTATCGCAATAAAATGAAATGAATGAAATGAATGAATGAATGCATCTCCGAAGTTAATTACTTTTTCCATCAAATAAGTTGGTTTAGTATTTTCTCGTTATCCCAACCAACAGTTAAAACACACTTATGTACTAAAACCCTTCAACATCAATTACATGCCCACTCTGACTAAGCCTCTTGTCCCAGCCACTCAGCCCTAGAACTAGAAGACGCGTGATCATCGCTCGCCCATAACTCACCTCCTGAGTAAACAAACAGAGATCGTTCCCCGATTTTTTCGCAGCACACCTCCTCAGCACAATGGTGCGAAAGCTGGCGCGGCGCGGCAACAATGCGTCGTTGTTGGTATCAGCGCTTGCGCATCGCCCGGGTGCTCGTTACCGGCTGGGGGCGGGTTGTTTGCACTGCCCGGTGGGAGCTAGCAAACTGCTGAGTTATGGCCGACCAGTGCCCGTGATAGACAGCTATTTCATGCTAAAGGATTTCAGCAAACGTAACTCACGGATTATTGGGCGGCCATGTTGTTTTGTTTTGACCATGAGCGAGGCTTGAGAACTGTGTTGTGTCTATTTGGGATCTAGTTTGTTTTACAAGACGCAGTTTTTCCTGATTCATAACTATTTATTGACGGCTCAAATGTTAGTGATATAAGATAACTTTATTGTTTATAACTTATTTTTAGATTGTATTATCAATATCGAACACAACCAAAACGATAAAATTGCGTACTCATATACCACAATCGCAAATTGATACAATTTTCCACGTAACATAATTTCATCGCGACACCGATAACGAGTGGACATCGACAGCCATTTCGCATTGTGAAAGCTTTCATATCAATTGAATCCATTAGCTGAGTACACAGGGCCCGTGTATTTACTTGTCAGTTTTTATCATTGACCAGCGTATGTGTTTGCCCGATCGGTCACTTCCATGTTATTGATGACCAGTTTCCTCCCTTATTCTCTTGAATTTCTGTTTTTCCAGTACGGTGTTTATGTTCGAATGCGTGTTTTTGCGACAAGGTCATCTAAGATAGTTGAACTCGATATTGGGATTACTTACCTTGTTTAGTGTCTCTATCAACTTTTCTAAATTCTCTCCATGTTTCTAATTATTGAGTATTTCTAGACTCGCACCTTCAGGTTGTCCTATCGACCGCAAGACTACGCTTCGAGCAGATCGCGGCTAAGTTACACAGATAGACGCATTCCTTTACATAATTCCATTAGTGTTTCGTTTTCACTACTAAAGGGCAGCATGAGAGCAAAAAGTCGGTGAAAGAGTAGAGGTACAAGAGCGGCCCATTTGGCCCGCTGAAATAAACTAAGCGGTAAGAATTAACAGGGATAAGGTCTTAAAGAGTAGCGCCGCCTTAACAGATTTATGTTGGGACGATTCCAATCGATACTCGGCGTGTTTTATTCGCTTTCGGTTTATTTTATTTGCGAGCATTCGGCACTGGTAGTGGCGACATTCTGCGCTTCGTATTGTTCCAGCCGCGATCAACTTTTGCATTTTATCAGCAATCTGCGACTTCGCGATGTTAATCTCAATAATGATGTCTTTGGAAATTGTATTCTTTTAAAACTTTAAAGATTTTTAATTAGATCCCAAACCTTTACTTTACAATTTCAAAAACAATTTCCGCAATTTCTATCAGGTCGAACATATCCCCTCCTAATTAGTCAGCAAACCCGTGATAAATGCACCCATCTGGTATATCCTTCGATATCGGCTTTGCGGTTGCTCTACTAAGCAGTACTTGATCTAAGTGAACAATAAGTGATATGGTAGGTAGGGCATTAAAATGCCATTCCGGTACTATGCGTACTGATACGCACGCGGGCGGGCGGGC
Organism: Argyresthia albistria; assembly: GCA_963457715.1. NCBI lineage: Eukaryota > Metazoa > Arthropoda > Insecta > Lepidoptera > Argyresthiidae > Argyresthia > Argyresthia albistria. The sequence continues at coordinate 5,232,083 of OY735267.1, read as the reverse complement.
CCGACACAAACGTGTGAGGTACAGTGCAGCGACCATGTACCGAATTGTAAGATATTGTCTATATTGTGATAGATAGAAGGTTGACGAAAATTATGTAGTCGGTTTTTGTTTACATGTTTGTAATATCGCTGTTTCGGTTCTCACGACACAGGGTATCCTAGTGTGGCCAGAAGTAATGTATGTGCCTGTATGTAAATTTTGGGTGGGTTAAGATTTTTTTTTAACAATATCTTCTGTTCACTAAAATAGTTATTAAACGAAACTCCTTGCCTTTTTATATCCTTTGAAATATTACGTATCCAAGCAGGATGACTCGATGGTGAGGATCATCAAGGATCTACGTATGAAGGATTTCAATTCAATTTCATAAATAAACGCTTATTTATCTATTCAGAATGTGTGAGCAAGTAACCAACTGTACCATATACATACACGCCTACAACAGCACTCGCGTCGCGAGTGTATAGGATTACTTGCGCGTGTCACTCGGGTTACCTTGCGCCGGCGCACGCGCCGCGACCACACGCGCGCAACCCGCCACAACGCACGCCGAAATGTACCTCATTACAGCGATAGATATTAGTTGCAAACTTGCAAAGTGTCTCTCTAGACTAGATACTGGTTGTTAATTTTCTTTATGTTGAATAGTCCGTCAAACTATGCACCATATACCTATTACCTTTTATAATGATTTGTACTTGCAAAATGTGTAATAGATTAGCTGTTCTGCAGTTTCGCCCGTATAGAACATAAAATTTAATATATTGCAGAATTCTACATACTTTCGAAGTAAAAAGTAGATATGATGTCTTTCTCCATCATATTTAATGACTACGATTGTTCAACAGACAAATCGGTTCAGAAGATTTAACAAAATAAAAATATAATGATATAAGGTATCCATATCCATCGAACAACCAATGCAAGGTACATAATAATCTCTATTATAATTTCAGCAAAAACACTCCAAAGCTATTCGAGGGAGGTGATGTTAATAGCAATATACCTCATGCTATCTTTGTATCCGTATTTTCTTAGGGAAAACTTTTAGCGCGTGCTTCAATGTACCCCGGGGCGGTACCGAGAACAACAGTATCAGAACTCCACATATTTGCATAAACAAAATATTACTAATCATATTTGCCGAATATTAGTCGGATAAATTACTTAGGTTGATACTGCAGGAATTTGTTGCTGCTCTTTAATATTTTTCTCATGACACTTTATTACTCTACAACCATAATGTAGCAATAAATAATTTGGAATTTGGAATTTGACTGTGCTGTGATTAGTCCATCTTTAATTTTACTTAAAGGGCCCGTCCGTACATACGCACAGCGATTTTTTTCGCGAGAATCAAAAATTTGCGGAAAAAAAATCTCTAATTGTATGCAGAAATCTGCGGAAAAAATCTTCAGTGCGGCCACTCCCATATATGGGAGTATATAATATAATACTATACAATAGAGTATATAATACTATAGTATTGCATGTGTTACAGAATTGCGGGAAAAAATTCGCGCGGAAAAAAAACGCTGCGTGCGTACGGGCCCATGGCTTAAGGATTGTCAAAAGACTCGGTCTTTAACTGAACAAAATGAAACCAAAGAATGATCTACTTTACTCATAAAGAGCCTGAGGCTAGAACTACTCATAGTAATGTTGTTTCGAATTCAAATTATAAATACTCTATTTGGAGTATTCTTGATAATCTCATTTCACAACAGTGAGGGTCTAGACCCGTCCATAACGGCCCTGGGGCGTAAAACAACTGTTGAATGCAACGACTTGTTCATGCGAAAACTAAATAACTCTTCAATATTGAAAGTGAAGTGTGTAGTTACTAGTAGTTACTATTGAGTACTTACTCTCATCATAAATCACACAAAATTTGTCTTGCATTTATATTTTATTGTGATATTTATAACCTTATTTATGGAATGGATCTATTTGCTCATTACACAAATACTTGTCGACATACCTAATTGCATTATCTTTTAATTTGCGTCGTTTTCTGTTTTCTTCCTTATAACAACAACAATATACAATTGTATCTAAGATTTAATGTGCCTTTAAGCTCATTATAACACAAACTCTGCATTAAATACGTAAACAGCTCTATTCTACACCCAATTACAGTTGACACAGAATAGATTTTCCTCACAATCATGGCGGGTTATGCCTTTCCCACCCCGGTACCAGTGTAAGGGGTAACGTGAGACAATCATCTCGTAAAGTTTAATAATAATTACATTCTCGACTCGACCGCCCCCCCGGTTCCTCGCAAATAATTAACAGCGTGGAATTACTTACTCGTATAGCTGAAATAATTCAATGTGACGGGGAAGGATTATGTTATAGATACACACACGTGGGAGTGTCTCCGGCATTTCGCGCATAACGCCATGAATACCTGAAAAAGATGTCGGCGTACGCAATACAACATGCTTTAACTATTCTTAATATTTAAAAGCAGCATAAACCGAGGTTTACTGGGTTGTTACGTTACGGCCATTCGAGTCAGATCTTCGGAGGGTGCCTCAAGGAAGTGCTTCGAGAGGTCACAGTATTGTGGTCTGGCAATCTCCGGGGTGGATGGGGTCGCTCCTTGTTGTAGTTATAATTTACATACGGAATTACAAGCGGAAATATGGTCGACACACCCGTTTATGATTGCGGGAGTGTGTGGTGAGCATTACGGGGCTTTATCGTGAGGTACGATGACAGGAGGGCTCCATTCGCAACCGTTTGGGACGGCAACGTGGGTTGAGATTTGGAAGAGACGAGAAGATTTCCGTCAAAGAAGATCTGTCCTACAAACATGATATACAATCCTTATAGCCCATGGAATTGGTACTTTACCTTGCATGAGGCATTTTTTTTATGAGTTGGTAGTAATGAAATGGGTAATGACTAATCGAAGTGTTCCACCTCGAAAGCCCTCCGGAAACGTGCAGTAGAGATGTAGTGTTGCGTTGGAAAAAAACAGATCTACCTCATTTGATGTAAGGCACCAGTACTAGCTTGGTACGAATTCTATGGACTATTATCGGTTTCAAGAAAAAAGAACTTGAAGAAGCGAAAAGAAGGCCGAAAAATCGGGTCTAATCTATTTCAATTAAAGAATGCCCCTGACTTGGGTACGCTTCTGTTTATATAACAAATGAAGATCGCTTCACCCCTCCCGACACAGATCGGAATAAAATAAGTCATAGCCCACACCTGCCTCCGAGGGAATCAACCGCCGACACATTAATATTCTTTATATGCACTTAAATTTTGTTCCGCGCAACTTTGCACCAAAATGAAAAATTACTGGTCAGGGAGCCCGGCCGCAGACATGCCGAATAAGAAACAACTAATGAAAGCTTAGAGCCATTCGCATAAATCTCCGTTACATTTTTAATACCAATATATCCGAGGGGAACTCTACCCGGAAAGTAAAAAAGATGCTGCTTACAAGTATTTGCGCTGTGGCTCGCGTTTATATCTTATTCAAATACCAACAGATGGCGCCGCTTCTAATTGTGCAGTTTGTGGACGGTGCTTCAACCTGGAGAAAGACTTAATGGTACTCCGGTACTCTGATTTGGTTTTTCATAGAAGCGATCAGCGATCATTTAGTATAGCGAAAGTATGAAGCAGTAATTAGGAACTTTTTTGAACACACACAGAATTATTGTCTAGTCTAGAGAGTAAAGAGAAGAAGTGCATGCCAAGTAATAGTAACTTTGTATCGTTATTAACTACAACCGTTCCAATTTCATCGGAATATAAATTGTTATATTAACTACAAACAAGACGGTTGCCGTGAACTTTAATGAGTATCCACGTGTCTTTAACTAACAAGTAAGACAAGTAATCTACCTATATTATATTTATGACAATCTTGAAAACTTCAGGCGCGTTTTACTAGTAGGCTGCATATGGAGCGTACATATGTGTTTTTATTTGGTTCGTTACCTAAGCGTTTCGGTATCGTATCGAATCTCGTTCAGTCGTGTAGTCTCATTAAAATAATACAGGGCTACTGGATAATCTTATCCGGTGTGTTTCAATCGCTGATTGGGTGCGCGTGCTTCGATAACATTGCGAGTTATTTCGCCGCTCCACGCTCGATACGCTACTCTTTTAAATCCATTTTTACAAAGACATCTTCATTATTTGCTCGACCTTAAAATACAATGTTTCTCTCAAGTTTATTTATGAATTTAACCCTTTATAACTCGCGAACGTTCTACGAGTATATTCTTATCACAGCATTCGAAATGCAAATCGCTTATAATATATTCATAAAATTATGAGCTACGTAGAGAAGCGTAGATATCCACCCACATGCCAGAATACGGGTGTCAAATAAAAGTACAACCACGTTATACAAGCAATAGAGTTTTTTATGAAGGGAGCTTCGCGAAAAGTTGCAAAAACACTCTTATCTTACAACCCCTTAAAAGTGAGACTACCCTGACAAGTATACTCGACGAAATTTTATGATCTAATTTTCACACATAATAAAGTGGAGTAATTCTTATGATTATTAGCGTGGAGGCTGCGCGAGTAATCCTCCTCAGACAGGCGTGTGACATAATCCGAAAAAATCTAATAACAATAAAATCAAATTGCCACGTTTGAAACGTCAAGAAAAAAGAGAATAGGGAAGGAATTTTCATTTTCCACGCCACAGAATCCGGTGTCGTTACTTTCAGATTTATCATTCAGAAGTCTCGGGAGCTTTGTGAAGCAGTCTAAGAGCAGGCACATATAATTCCTGTCTGGGGAAACATTGCTAAATTCGGGAACGAGAATTCAGATACGAGTTTTAACGCAAAAGCTGCGTTTTAGCCTAACAAAAGGCATCCGTAATGAATCAAATCCTCCTCCCCATTAAACCTCTAAAAGTGCTTAAATCAACAATATCCCTCAGTAATATTTCCTTTGGTTATTACTATTAAAATTTCACCTTAAGACCTCCGGAGTCTTCCACCGATTCATTCGAGTTGAAACGACCGAATGTAATTCAAGGAGGGAACTGAATACCTACTTTTGTTTCCCTTTTGAAAGAGCCGTTTTGGTCGCTTTCACCTTAACGCGCGTTTAAATTATTTCGCCAGTTTGAGTCGTAAATTTAAGGTAGACTTTAATTGTTATTTTAACTGCGAGTTCTACTTAGTCTGCACCATAGCGGAGGCCGAAAAAATATGTCTTAATTCGCTTTCCCTATGACTTATGTTTAACAACATTTTTTATGTTTTTATAGAGTCCTTGAGAGTTTGAATATTTTTGGAGATATTGTGAAGTTTGAATATTTTTTGGAGAGATCGTACTGAGCGTGACATCAATTCGAATAAACGAAACGCTTGCAGCTCTCGAGGGTATCACATTCGAAATTTAAATATTATTGTTATTTTTGCAGAGTGCACGAAATTGAAGAGAAATAGAATTTTCTCCGCGACCCTCCGCGAATCTAAAACGGATTTGACTCCTGACTTTTTCTGAATAAAAATAAACAGGTGAATGTCGTTTTAAGCACATCGTCAATAGGCCCATCCTTGTATTTTTCTTCGATTTTCTCGGAAGCATCTCGATTGCTTCAAAAGCTAATTGCTTCTAAGGTTAAGCTTTAATATCTTTCGAGTGTTATTAAATTGCGTAACCTAAATCGATCCTTTTGTTTATGGGTCTCGATCCTTTCAATCATCTATCGGCCATTGAGTTTCGGTATCATAATAATTGTCCATAATTACATATTCCCTTGGATCGAGCGCATCATTTTTATTGTTATTTTATTTATAAAGTATTAATTTTTTCCTCAAACCGAGACTCCATCAGGTTTAAAATTTGATTGATCCGATATAAAGATCGATTTAATAATGATCATGTGTTTTGTTTTGGCGTCTGTTCTCCTTTTGCTTTTGTCGATAAATGTTTTCATTGGTTACAGTTTAACTCAGCTTTGAATCCGATAGTGAATGATTTATGACCTCCTCATTTACATATATTTCAAATTCTAATATAGGTGCCTATATGTATTTAAATATTTAAATACATAATTTTTTGAGAATTTAATTATAAATCGTATTTGCTTCTATACTCAATAGACTCATATTAAAAAAGTTAACAAAATATCTAAACCTAGTCGTTAGCGTCAACAACTAAATGTAAGGTTAACTGAAAGATATCGCTTTTGATATCATGATTCATTACATGAAAACAGAATAAATACACAGATAGATATTTGCTACTAAGTACGCAGGGACCACCGGGGGCACCTTTTGTTAAGGCCCTTATACTCGCAAATCGCGAGATGTTCAGATACGCCGCATACCGACGCGGGCCCATAATGGCTATCCCCCGACGAAGGTAATTTACGTCTCATGTGCGAAACCACTCTTAACTAAAAGCCCTCTAAATTACAGTATACACGGGGATTGATTCGAAATTAATCCCGCTCTGAACGTGTCGGTGTTTTATTTACCGTTAATTTGTCTCGAAGATAGAGCGTCAGGCTGATGACCGTTAACTTAAACAATACGCACCCACTGCAAATTGATCGGTCAACATCAATAACATTATTTGTGGAGTGAAGTTAACCAGAATCACATATAATATAACAAATTTTACAGGCCCAAAACAAAACAATGTTCTCATTGTCACAGTCCCAAAAGCTCTCTATCGTATTGTGGATATCTTATTCCGAACATTATTATAAGGCCGAGTTTGAGTAACTTGTTTCAATTTTATCGCGAGATTTTTGTCTCGAGGTCTTTGTAACGAGCCGAGGCGCGCTGGTTATCGCGATATTTTTCAACATAATACATGTCTATCGTACGTAGCTTGTACACGTTTGCTATCTTTTTAGTTGTTTTTAGCTCTCTTATAGAGGATTGCCTGGATGTAATCAATACCGCCGATTCTTCTTTCGTGATTTGAAACGTTCGCAGTCGGTCGCTACCAAATTGTCTTAACAGCAGTGAAGGAGTTATTTCTTATGCTATGCATAAAACAAATTTATCGGTATCGGTACATAACTTGAGTTTGATTGTGTTTATCGAGAGTGTTTTGTGTGCAATAAATAAATTATGAAATTATGAGTGTTTTACGTTTTACTGTGTTGGCTGATATAAAATTGACAATTCTCTGTCTCCAAAAAGGACCATTCCATTATCACAGAAACACTTCGATTATTACAATGCTCGTTATGGCCTCAGAAATAATAATATCAATTTGAGCATTCGTGCCGATAAGGGCCGTTCCTAATAGACTAAGCTCTGGGCGAATCCGCTGCAATAATTAAAAGGCTTACAGAATAATTAAATGAAACAAACCTTCTCGGGCCGGTACAACAATATTGCGGGGCAGAGTAATATTGTCGTTATGGATCCGATTCCAGTGCAGTCATTTATTGTAGAGTTAACAATATTGTCGGACGGAAAATTAAATTAGAGAAATCAAGAAAGAATTATTGTCATGATTATTTACCTGACTCTATGGCAATTTCTATAAGAGATATAATAATTGTGTTTCTCATTGTAAGTTACACGAAGAAAGAAGCAGCAAATCTCTGTTTAGTTTTATTTCAAAATTGCAAACGACGACGTAGAGACGTAAATAGAACGAGCATCTAAATACGGTTTACATTGACTTTATGAGCACAGTCACAAGAGATTAAAGAATCAACTGCGACAAGAACAGTAGGTGCTAAAGCAAGTTAATCAGTAACATCCCCGTCCTTACGATCTCCATTAGATAGAGTAAGTGAGGAACCTAATTGAATAAGGGACGGAATTACGGAATAAGGCAAGGCGGGCGGTATGACCTCTTTCTATTCAAATTCGCTCACTAGAGCTGTCATCGACGGTACAGACAAGACGGCGAAAGCTGAGAATTGCGATTGTGTGTGAGCACAGGGGGGGCCAATGGACTCTATAGACATTCCTCACACTCTGTCGAAGTCTTATAAGGATGGAAGCAATCACAGACACGCATTTCTGGTTTTTAGGTTCTGCTTTTGTAGGTATGTAAATTAGTGTCCTTTGATTTATTTCTAGCCAATCCATTGTCTAGAAAATGTGAAATAGTGAACTGTTACCACAACCATATCCACACCTGAATAACTAACACATTCTAGACACGAATCGAATAGACTATATTTACATATGTGAGTATAAACATAAATTAGTACACTAGAATACAATGGCGTCTAACTAATACTGCAAGGGACTTGGACCGGTAAACTCATTCCCTAATCACTTACGTTAGGTTGATCTTAATTGAATGTTATGCAAATCTCCCGATTCAGCTCCTTCACAATGCTTCCCGGATTCCGAATGAGTTAATCCATGTTTATGTTCCTAATCGGCCCCTTGGTTACGGCCTTGTTACCGGTTTAACCAACTGTTAAATTTATGCAATGTCTTCTGCGAGTGAATACCCAATCATTGGATGAGGATAAAATCGTGAATATTCGAATTAAATTCTTTCTCTTGTTTCAGCTGAACTAAAAATGGATGTGCTGAGAGAAAGAGAGGTCAAAGACAACCTCGAGAGACAACTTGTCGACGAACAGAAAATGAGAGGTATGTCAAATTATATATTTGTATTCTTTATCTACATACAGCTATACACAACATAACGTTCGTCGTTTGGGTATAACAGAATGGGGTGTAGTCCAAATGCATCGATAAATCAAGCGTCTACTCGCATTCGCTACAATTAGCCGCCCGCAAACAGAAGATCGTATTACACGACCATTGTCTGCCGCTTCCTCGCCATAATATTTATTTCCTACATTAAAACTATTATATTCTAACATTACTTTCCTCATTTGCACTCTTTTATGTTGCCAATTTCCTTTCCGTGCCGTCGAGTCATCGTCCCGGCTCACTGTTCCATTAACAGCTATTGTTTCTCTTACCACAATATCCAGTGGGTGTATAATTGATACGATTTTTATGTGGATATTCACACGTACGTACTACTTCGGATTGTTTTCTTATTATTTTTTCAAGTCGGAGGTGCGCTTTCCCATGCTAGCTCTGATATTAACGTTGGCTTCAATTTATTGCGGCATTGATAGTTTTATGGGTTACGTTGACGTTCGTGTAATTATGCTATTTTGTTAAGACAATTTTATTCAAAAGATCATAATTTGTCGAAAAAAAAAGGCACCGGCTCCTAAGTGATTGTTGATAGCTGCATGCAATTTCGCACAATATTTCACTGTCATGAATTAAGTATTCTACAAATAGTGTTTTATTGTCTTTAATAACATAGTCAACTGGTTCAAACAAAGCGCCGACAGAGTCTCACCCCTCACCCTTAAACATTCAAAGGTTAATTTCACCTACAATGCAACAACACCCTTTCTTATTCAATAAAACATTCTCTCAGACGGCGAAAAAGAAAATCAACCAAGTGGATGTAACCTTTATAGAAATGTCAAACGAAGCGGCGACACGGGGACTGGTGACCTGACAATCCGACTAACGCCTTGAGACAAAAGGGTTTAATTCTGTTCTAGGTAATCCCTTAAAACAAATTCAACTCTGAAGCCACCTAGTAGAGTATCATTTAAGGGAGACACCATTGAAGAAAGTCTACCAAAAGGTCATAATTTCCCGCTATATTTACGGGAACGTCTCTAACCGTTTTGGCATTTTTAAGTCGATTCAAGTGACGCTCCGCAAAGTGATTTTCTCCCGTTATCAATCATTTACTTGTGTCTTGCTTGTATCTACTGTATATGCAACAATAAGTAATGAAGGAAGTAGGCTTTCATTCTATCGTTAGCGCCACACATCTCATTTATTTTCTTGATCGTCGTCTAATAAAATAATAGTTGCGGAGTGACACGCGTCGCCGCGCGCAGCTACCTCGGCTACCGTCTGTCCTGCGTACGTACGCGCCTGTATTTATTTATGTGATTAATGCTTTACTTACACGCTTCACTAGAAATTGAGTTTAGTAATTGGTTTATTTCTATCGCCAGTCAATAATTACACAATGTAATTTCTTAGCAACTAGAACTAGGCTACAAAAACTCGCATCGTGCTCGCCACTAATGGATTTTATCGGGCAATTTAGACTGTTTGGGGATCTTCGCCGCGGTGTTAGTGTAAAAGCCTTTTGACAGTATAGAATGGTGCAGGAACGTCAATGATATTTACGAGTATCTTTGAACAAACCAAATGCACTTTAGTCTTAACTGACACACAAAGTTCACAGCAGATATTGGCGTGCAGAGATCTCCGGTAGAGAGATAACAAAAGTCATAAACGTGAGCTCAGCTCAACACAGAATAGATGCCGATGCCGAGCAGAATGACGGAACAAAGAGCGACATCCACTCTCCATACATATTTCACACGGTGAATGAACTCGATTGTGATGCGACCACAACTGTTAATTGCCAAAAACCAATCATCAGATAGCGTTGGCGCACTATGCACCGCAGTGAAATATGCCTCCACGAGCACATGCCTTTAGTTTACTCGGAGAGCTAACGCCAATATTTCCGATACTCATAAATTGTAAAACAACAATATTATTACGAAGCTACGGTCGTCCAAAAACGAATATCTAGCATCATTTGTAACAATATCTGTCTTGTCTTATTGACCCGGACATTTCATCTCTTTCAACAGCTGAAACGTTCACGATAAGGTAGGTACCGTTAATTTCACAGGTATCTGTGGGATATCACTTTCAATTGCAAGATTTCGGGTAAATTTCAGTTCGGTCTATCACATGTGCTCTCGTGAGGCTCCAATAACAATCAATCAGTGCGAGCGATCGCACTCCGCCGTGAAAATTGGAATGGGGCCGGTGCTGGCTAATCAACCTCCGCGGAGCGAAAGGGTATTCATAAAGGATATTGTATTGAATCGTCCACTATCGCGACGTAATCTAGTAGTGGACTATTCAATGGAAAACGATATTGGCGCTGCTCAATCAGTAAAATACCAACGCGAGGAAGCCTGAATCTCAGAGTGCACTGTTACTCAATCATTTTGATTTATTCGATTATAATTGAGTTAGACTTATGTATGCTCGTACCCTCAAGGGTAAATCGGGTGTTCGTTCATTACTCAAGGAAGGGCGGTGTCCTGTGTGGGTAATGTCGGCAAGTTTGCGAAGGGATGCCCGAGACGATGCTCTGCTCTGTGATTTCGTGGAGTTTCTGTTATGCGATACGCTTTTGATCACAAGGAGCGTATCCGCTCGCTAAAATACAACATAATAATTTACTCTGTTTGGTAGCAGGACAGGTTATTAGTTGGATACGACGATTTTTTATTATGAAAGTGTTCAAAATGCAGAATCTAATTCAGTTCTAAATGATTTTGTTGTTCATTGCCCTAGGGATTTAGTTGACTACTTTAATTTTATTTCGGACTTATCTCTTCGTGCTTTTCAAATAATAGTGCAGATAGTGTAGATTCAGTAAGCGACTAAATAATTTGCTTGATACTTGCCCTTACTGTTCATTCCGTGAGTGCGCTCCTGTTCATCCAACTTCCTTGTCTCCTCGCAATTCCCATTGTACAATAGATTGTATAATTAAATAACATGTAGCCCGTAACATTAAGGCGTCTTGAAAGGGTTCGTAGTAGAAATGTTACGCCAATTATGTGAACATTATGCTAGGAATGGAGGGACCCCGATACATATGAACGTATCTTGTAATAAATACCTCTGTGCTTTGATGAAACGGTATGATATCATTGAGAATTAATAAGAATCCTCGGTAAGTGAGTTTCATCATGGAGTTTCATCATATGAATGTTGTAGAAGATATTTGTAGGTATGGAATATGTAGTATAATAAATCATATTAGGTATATATGTCGCAGGATTATTAACGTTAATTTTTGGTGTTATAGTAGCCTAATAAACCCAATGAATGTGCCTGTATGTGAATGTTTATGTTTATTTTTAATGAAGGTTTTGAGTATTAAATTAAATACGAGTACTTTGCATATGATTTTACTCAGAAAAAGGATGGCCTTTTTAACTACCATAAAATCCATTCTCAAAAGTTACAAACATCACACATATCATATAACATCGATTTAAATTGCGAGAATCGCATTACTTTCCCTAATATTATTCCACATTCGACTGAACTGTAACCAAACCCGATCAGTTTCATATCAGGATGGACAGCCGAGTGATCATATTCAAATGAAATCATTTAGCTTCCGAACAATCGTATCATCGTACGTCAGTAAGTCATCATGGACCGACTGATTTACTGACGTTTGCGCCCCAACATTGCCTGCACATCACCACGAAGCTAACAAGTGTATGGAACTGTTACAAATTTACAATTTACATGGCAAATTGATGTCAAGTTTGTAACACAATGTTAATTCATGAGAAAGGGTGATGTGAAGTGAAGATAATAGAGAGAAAAAATTTGATCGTTGCCCCTGTCAGCTCACGTTGTGTTAATCCTGAGAAAATAATACATCAACAAGAGAATCTGTATTTAAGTAAAGCCTAGCGGATTTGTAGTCATTAGTAGAAAAGTAGCTTAATTGAGACCGAAGTGACTGAATAAAAATGAAAAATTTGTTTGTTACACAAAAATGCTAACAACTTCTCATTCGAACAACTAGCACAATATGAACTTTTTAGTAAACTAAAAGATCAAAGAAAATGCAATTTTGCATCAACCGCATCCACATCCCATCCAAATAATTTCGCAAATCCGTCCGCCCGCCAGTGCAATCTGCGCTATCAAATCCGGGCGCATTCGACCGCCGCTATTGTCTACTAGGTTAGACAGGAAACTTCCTATTACATAGCACATCCCTATGATCAATTCAGCGCTGGATTCGGTTCGTTATCGAAAGTGTTTCAGCCGCCAAACGACCTACGCTAGGGGGTGTAATATTCAGCAAAGTAATGCTCAACTACGAAGTTCCTCCATTGTTAGTAAAGTTTCTTTATTGTACTAGCACTACCGGCGTCGATTTCCTCGCTGAAAAATGATCAGCACGTTACGAAGGAAGAATCCATAAATGAGAAACGAGTGCTCATCACGGAAATACCGACGATTCTTCACGCAAAGAGTAGCAGTGGGAAGGAGAGATCAAAAAATATTTCCGATAACCGGCAAAATCCTGACCGCGGTGCGACGTGCCGGCGCGCCGGTCGAATACCGAGCCGGGACGCAGCCGTGTCCGGAATTCGATTACCGACTCGTAATATAACCTCTTTTTCGTTATTTCTTGTTTTCTCCGCGGGAATTATGATTTTTTTCAGTTCTGAGGTCGCAGTTCGGAGTTATCGGCGCTTCGGTAGAAGTTTCCATGGCGCCGTGTAAATATTTGCCATGAACCGTTGCTTGGTTGGCAGTGGTTTTGCTTTCGTGTTGCTTTTGGGCTTGAGGTTTGGGGCGTGGTCGCCGAAAAACATCGCTATTGTCTTGAAAAACTGTGCATTGCTGCCATCCCAGCCATCAGGAAAACCTGGTTAGAAACACAACAAATTACTGATTATTCTTGTCTTCTTTTTATCACAACATTTGGTTCAACACATCGTGTACACAACACATTGTGTGTATTGCGGTTTCTAATCCACGTTCCCCGCGCCCGCCCGCCCGTTTCCCGTTGCATGTCACGCCCTGACGATGGTGTCCCCGACGTGACGGTGTTCCGATATCGAGGGACACCGCGCCAGGGTGTCAGAGTGTTCTGACTGCGTGACACTTGGCCACAGATGGGGAGGGAGGAGGCATATAAGTCGGTGTTGTTGATAAATCGTCTTGTGTCGATATCAGGTGGCAACCGGAGCTAAATAGAGTTTGGTTATTATGTATCATCTTTTTAGTACTAGGTACATACTTTTAATCCTAAGTTTGCATAGTTGGGGTATTTTTAGCTGGTGAGCGATGAGAGCGCGTTCTATCCCACAGACAAACCATACTAACATTTGGTTTTGTGGGATGTATGTGTAGTCTATAAGATTTTAATGCAATAAACGTCCATTCATTCATTCATCTGTGAGTGAAATCCTATAAATCGGACCATTCTATTCACATACTTATTATCTCTTCCATGCGACTCATTAGGTATCAGCATACCTACATCAACAAACAAAACCTCGCATCAAACCTTCGGTTCAGCTTCAGGGCAGTCGAAGCCCCAGCCCTCAAACCATAGTCTAATTCTAATACACAATCAGTTTGGTCATGTTTGCGCCAAATGAACCGCAGTATGGGAGCCGGTCGGCGAGAGTAATGCGGACGATTGGATTTGCTCGTTTAGTTAGACTGGCCTTGATTCCCGCATCAGTTGAGCTTGAGTGAGATGATGACGGTCACTTCGGAACTTAGGTTTCACGACTCGAAATTAGTAGTGAGGTACCTGTTAGGTAATGTAATGTGACGGTGTAGTGGCGGGTAGGTGGATAGTGTTGCGAAAATATTCTGATAATGTTTAATATTGCTGTACTGTAGTACAATACCACAGAAGAGATAATAGTACACAATACGTTGAGCATGTTAAATTAAATGATATATTTTTATTTAGTAAATAAATGAGGAAACTATTTTATTTGTCCTAGTGATTAAATAGGTACCTAACTAATCTACAAAAGTTTAGTAATTTATTTATTTTATACATAACGCTAGAGAGCTAACTGAACTATGAGTTTGCTTTCCTACAATAATAAACAGTTCTACAGTGATCCAAATTACATTCCGAATAAGGTACTAACAAAGTAACTAACTGGCAATTGAAGTTTGTTAAGAGGCAGTTCGTGGAAAAACAACAGTTTCTACTTAGCGGTAGGCGTTTGCAGAACGCGATTGTCTTGCTAATTCTGGAAGAGTATCAATCGGCGGCGGCGGTCTTTGAGTGAAATTCGAGTTTAGTCTACGTATGCAGTACCTAGTTTAATTTCATCAACACAATACTTTCTTAACAGTGGCTTAAAATAATATCATTATTACATTGTAAATACGTACTTTAACATGGAATCATCATGAAAATAAAAACAAAAATATAGGTAAGTACCTACATAAAAGTAATAGAAAAAATACCTTCGCTTATGACGTCGGGTTTTAAAGTGTTGAACCTCATAAAATGGTCTTAATGACTACCTTATCACAATCTCGCGGACGTATCTCGGGAAACGGAGTGTAATTGAGTAAACTTAAAATAGATATCGTTATTAACCGAGTTATAATTCCTTATTCGACATTTAATTTAACTAGCCTTCAACATAATAACGAAACCTTAGAGCGAGTAAGCGAGCTTGTAATTACAACTACTGTAATTATATCCCATGTAGCAGAGAACACATCCAGTAAGTACAGGAACGATGCTAATCAAGACCCTATTCAGATTCATTATACGAGAAACGCAATAAATATTATATAACGCGCTAATAAAATCTTGCACGCCGGCGAATGTAATAATAAAATATTACAAGAGCCAAGATTTTGTCTAATTAATTTTGTACGTGTACATATGCTCCGGGGTTGCAATGTCTTGGGAGTAACATACAATACAAGTAGGAAAGGAGGCGGGGGCGGGGGCGGAACCAGAAACTCGATCCGAAGGAGCTAAATTAGAATTTATGATTGTATGAAGTTGTACAAGCACAATTCAATACGGTTTGCAACCGTATATTTTCGTGAAGAAACGTGAAGTGTCTACATTTTCAGGAAATGGTGTTTACACGCTGCTATAAACCTCTCAACCCTAACGGCAATACAAAAACTACCGGCAATGGCAAAACTCTCTCTTGTCCCATGTGCGCCCGCGCCGGGCTTCGAGACTGTTTAGCTCCGAGCGAGTGCACGCGCCAATGCCGCGAATGTGCCAGTGCCAAACGCATTGAAACTTGATCTCCTTCCCTTTGCTTGTAGTACTTCACCTCGCTCGGACGGGAAGATTTGTTATTGAATTTCGATTTATTGGCTTGAATGTTTGTTTCTTTTCACTTATGTACGTTTGTTCTCGGCCTCGATACCAAAATCGCTGGATAGTCCGCTCGAAAGGAATTATCGCATTACCTTCCATTCACTCTAACAAAAACCCATAAAGATCCTAGCTTAGTTAAGTCCATTGCCTCCTAAATTGCCTTCATCAAACGCCAAAATCACTACGTACGTACGTACTTTATTTTCGTTCCCAAACCAAAAACGTCCAGTTTTACACAACACGAACACCTCAAATTGTCCAGCGGAGCGGACGAACTAGCGAAGCGTACCGCGCAGTGGTGCCAATTCGTCCGAACAGTCAGGAGCTGGGACAAAGACACTAGCCACCGGAGACGTTGAGAATGACCCGACAGCTGCCCACCACAGCCCACCGGAGGTGTTCATTCGGCTGCAGGTTAAGCTTCAACTTTTTCGACAGATGCCGAGGGTTGGGATTGAAGGTATCGCCTTGGAGCTGACTAGACTGATTTTGATATTTGCTTGTTATAAAAAAAAACTAATTTAAATTCACTGAGGACTCAATTCGCGGAATGGAGTCGGTTCTATGGAATAATTACGATTTCAAATTCGTGTTATTTAAAAATACTTCCAACTCATTAAATCGATTGTAATCGTCTAAGAGTTACAAATCTTCAAGCCTGGAGTTTCAGCCCTCGTAAATGTTTGAAGAGGTTTATAATTATAAGACAAGAAATAATCCTAAACAATACTAAGCGGCGAGAATGGACAAAAAGCACACCCCTTCCGTTCAAATCCGAATATTCGCAGTAGCAACAGTTCGAGTAATTATCTCAGAAGCGTTAAGTTGGGTTTTAATTAAAGAAACAAACAAAAACAAGAGTTGGGAGTGACTTAGCGGGGTTAGAGAACGAGTTGAGATTTTCAAAGTGTTTGTTGTTGTAACATCAGTCCCGGAACGGCTCACGGACATCGATCTACCTTAAGCTAGATAGAACGGGCAGCAATGGCCGAAGAGCATTCCAATTATTATTCAGAACAGTTGCTGAACCTACAAAAGTCGTACTGTCAAAAATTCAAAAACCTTTGGCCCGTTTCGAATGCCATCTATTGAAAGAAGGCTCAACTGTTTAAGAGCGAATTTTACTAACGAAGAGTAACTTTTTACTCGAGAGTATCTTCTACTTTTTTAACCGACTTCCTAAAGGAGAAGGTTTACAATTCGTCCGGATGTTTTTTTTTTTATGTATGTGCCCCGATAGCGCCTAGACGGATGGACCGATTTGGAAAATTATTTTTTTGTTTGAAAGAGTTTACCTTCCCATTGGTCCCATTGACACCAGGTCAGGATCTGATGATGAGATCCTGAAGAAATCGAGGGAACTCTTCAAGTATTATAGGCAGACCTATAATGATTTTTGTGTTTTTCATAATAACTCGTGCAAATGCACAGCATAATATTGTGATGCGGAACTGCTGATAAAGACCACATATTTTATGGCGACCAGAACTGCTCAATACTAGGTACAAATACAATGCGTGGCTGACGGGCAGGCAACGCATAGCCTAATCCGGTGGACCTAGAGTTATGAAACTTTGTACAGAGGTTCCTTAGTAGCGTGGGGTAGCACTGAGATGGGATTTGACAAAATTAAGTCCCCAAGGGTGGGGGGGGATAAGGGGTTACAGTTTGTATTAAACTCAATCTAATCAAATAGGGTTTGTGGAAATCGGTTTTTTCTAAAGTTTACTTTTTGTTTCAATTATCATAGACTGTATAATTTATAATTTTCGCATAACTATTTGTTGGTAAAATCCAGCCTCAATAGAATAGGAAAGTTATTCTAGATATCTCATTTTATGCGTCCGCGCACTTATTGTATAATCATTGTACTAAATACATATTTTTTCGTCATTTAAATGTGTAACTAATTTTGTGAATTTTCGATATTCAGTAACTATTATTGCCATATAATTACAAATCTCCTATACAAAAGAGCGTCAAAAGCTAAAAAGCCATTCCGCTTTCCCAGAGCCCTTTTTATTATGATTTATATATCTATGTAGCGGATTTTCGATCTATGTCAATAAGTCATCGTTCCTTCCAGAAGTTATTTATAGATTTAGGTATAAAGTCGACTACCGTCTACAAAAGTTTGACAAGGCATCAATTGGGTTATTATAGTTCATAAGTGCTAATAATAATTTCTAGTCCTAAATTCATTAAAAATAAAGGCAACACCTGGACCGGATTGCCAATTACGCCATTTTAGACGTTGGAGCGAGGTTGCGTTGCGCGCGACGAACGTTCCAGACGGTTAGCTGAATTGACGCCCTGTTTTGCAAAAAATATATATATTTTCAAAATGGGAGTTTCGAAGTTACACGGTTGGTTTCGTGTAAATAATTTTACATAGTAGTCTGAAGCAAGACTTTTCCCCCCACGCCCCTCCCCTCGACTCAGCATCCGCGTCTCAGAGCGTTGGAAATTCAATAATTGAACTTGTGCTCCGCAGACCACAACCGGCGTCTCAGGGGTTTCGTTTATTGATCTCATGTTCCTTCACCAAGAATTTGAACTTCATACGTAAAGTATTACTTTGCCAAATTATAATAAGTCGGCTGGAAACCATCCAATCCATATTACACAGAAGAGTATACAGCTCATAATTAATAATTCTTTATTGCACGGAAAACAATATGATACATAGTCTTATAAAACAAAGGCAAATAGGCAAAGGCGAGCGTACCTGTAAAAAGAGATTTCTTCCAGCAAACCTAGGCAAGATAGAACAGATTGTTCTGAGAGAATAGTCCAAGTGCCGCAGACCATAAAAAAATGAAGCTAGATGAAACTACATATATCTACTATAATATATCTACACAATAAAAATGCTACATAAACCTAAATATGAATACATATATTAAAAATCAATAGAGTAGAATGCATAAACATACATATACATCTAGTTATATAATAATTATACCTATCACGAAAGAGAAAGGAAGTGTTCTTTCAAACTTTTCTTAAAAGTTATTATGATTGTGTAAGAGTCAGTGTTCCTAACGTCCAGTTTCAATATCCATTTATCCAAAGTTTTCGCATTACTAGAGTTAGCTTTGACAGTTGTGACTTATGTCAAATTTGACCCCATCTATCTGCATATTGAGGATAGATAAGGTATATAGGACGTAAATCAGTGTCAGAAATTTAATATCTACGCGTTTGACATTTGTTTACTTCCGCATCCATTATTTTTTGCATGACAACACATTCGTTCGAACTCAGTTCAACAATCACTGATGCAAAGCATCTTGCAGTAATTCGACCGTTTCCCCAACATTGATTCAAGTAAAGACGTTTCTCGCAACGCGTTAGTTAATAACCGATACCTTAACGATTGCGGAGTAACCATTCAATAATTCAGAGAACGAATGTTCGAGTATCAGTTGATGCATCGAATGCACGATTCGATTGTAACGACAAAGTCGATTGTGGGCCAATAAATTGTTTAACGTTCGCATGAAGCGATCATTAAGATCTTTGTTTAATACGGGACCACACGCAGTAGCCGACATCTGCTGCTGAAGCCGTACTTAGATTAAGCGATGTGGATGATTCCATCCTCCATGGAGGAGTCAATGTGGTTCGGAGCACAGCAAAATTTGACCAGTAAAAATTGGCCGTGGCAATTATTTTAAGCTCAACCAATATTTAGAGACTTCTTACATTATTTCACTTATGACATGACTTATGAGATTAAAAACTAGTGAACGGAGTATTTTACCATGTTTAGTTAGGAGATTTAAATATATATTAGTTTATTTATGTTAGGTTTATATATAATATTCATATACTTCTTTATGTAGTATATTCAGTAGATTAGTTATATGATTTATTTATTTTTATTTTTCACTTATTTGAGCACAATTATGCCTACCTGTTCTGTATTTTAATATTCTCTGTCCATCCTGGGTTTGCTGGACTTTTTAGAGATAAGCTTGCCTTTGTACATTCCTTCTCTGTATCTTTTTGTGTTTTGTCTTTTATGTGCAATAAATATATACGATATACGACTCAGATGTGAGACTTCGCTTTTAAATTTTGTGATAATTTCCTTGTTTACATTTTTGGATCTCTGCCGGTACGCTGTGCCCGCTGCATCGCCAATAAAATCGATACTGTTTTAGTCTGCGTCCGTTCATGTGTGAAAGATGAATCCGTTTATAATCTCGCGTCTTATTCGGTAGAATACAGACGTTTATGTTCCCTCATTCGCCGGTTGCCGGCCGTTCTCCATAAATTCAGAATGTTTATAGACTTATTGGTTTTTATCGGGAATTATGTCTGCTACTGCTTGTTTGTATGGAGCTTAATGTCGTCTGACAGGTTCATTATTAAATTCAGTAACACCGACTCTATTGTTTTACAGACGTTATAACTGGATTTTCGCATGTTGTAAAAAATACTTACCACTAGTGGCTCTGTGAGCTGTAGACCTCGCGAGTATGTCGGTGGGAAAGCTGAACTGCTAACACACATAAAAAAAATAACCCAAATAATTTTCTTTCAATAACACATACAAACTTATGAATGTACCTGGTTACGTACATGCAGTATGAAAGTAGCCGCACCAATAACTTTGTAAACTACATTTCGCGATCATTTATACAACCTATTGACTTTTTACTAAAATTATATAATCTGTTTCACTCTCATAGTCTTTACAAATCCAACGACACCTCATTTGTTAATATCCATCGAGCCGTTTGGGTTGTAGCGATTTTTTTACATTTTAAAACCCCATATCTCCGCCATTTTGAAAAAAATCAAAAAACTGGCTCGAGTAAAAAATTATATTTATTTTTTCAACCTGCTCACAAAATTTCACGAGAATCGGTTCATAAATGCGACCTGTAGAGGAGAACAACCGGACATACAAAAGCATTTTTGCCCAAACCTGAAACGGAGACGCTTCGCTCGCTTCGCTCGCTCATCTGTTTCACTCTCATGGTCTTTACGAATCCAACGACACCTCATTTGTTAATATCCATCGAGCCGTTTGGGTTGTAGCGATTTTTTTACATTTTAAAACCCCATATCTCCGCCATTTTGAAAAAAATCAAAAAACTGGCTCGAGTAAAAAATTCTATTTATTTTTCCAACCTGCTCACAAAATTTCACGAGAATCGGTTCATAAATGCGACCTGTAGAGGAGAACAACCGGACATACGAAAGCATTTTTGCCCAAACCTGAAACGGAGACGCTTCGCTCGCTTCGCTCGCTCGGTCAATAAGGGCCATTTTCACAAAAAACTTAATTGTGATTAGCGTCCTAATTCTATTTAGCAGCTGTCAAAATGTATGGAATGTCTCAAACTTAATTTTAATTAACGCGCTAATCACAATTAGTGTTTTTGGTGCAAATGGACCTAAGATTACATATAGATACATAGATAGATAGATATATAGATAGAGCAAACTGGCTACCAACAGAAGTAGCAATGTACAAGTACTAACCACAACTTTTTACCCAGAAGGGGACAGACAGCATATTTGGACAAACCAAATTATGGTTCCTCCCTCGTACTGCTACTACATGACTGAACTTAATCAAATGACGCGAGAACAAATTGATTCGTGAAAACCCTTCCCTTTCCCATTAGGCTTCAATTTTTGTCCAGTAATAAGAGAAGAGATGAAAATAAAGCAGAAGGAACATTATGGTACTTATTTAGGTATATGAGGTGTCCTAAGGCGCATAAATGGCGTAGTTATTGGGGTAGGCCTATGCCCAATAGTGTCCTGAAGTGTACTGACATTATAATGACTTGCTGTTATAAAAATAGCAAGTCTAAAAAACTGCCATGTATTTTACGTCCGATTAGTTTCGTTAGTTCGCTCTCCGAAAATAGTTTAAAGCCAAAAAAAAATTGTTTGTCCATCACTTCTCTTTTAGTTTGTAAAAGTGAACCACAAAAAATCTGTTTGCTCTCATACTCATACGTATGACACATGGACGCTACTCTATTTAATTGATAGGCTGGAGTTGAACGCAATCTCTCTAAGTTATTATTACACTATCGTCCCAATCAAACCCAAAGTAAAATGAAAAAGCCGTGCAAATTAAATATCGTATAGTCTCCATTTGAGATAACACTCCCACAATAGCAACAAGGTTTAATTCAATAAATCGACAAAAAAGCTGTCGGCAGCTATCACCGGTGTGTAGGTACCGTCGAGTGCAAATGGACCGGACATTCGTCCGTCCGCCTCTGTTTCCTGAAAGGGGAGTCCGCACAAAGCCACTCGTACATTTCACGCCCCCATGATGAATTAACCTTTTATTTTGGCGGCACTCGACGCGATTGAGAGTGATTTTGAAGCGTGAATGCCCGTTTTATGTCGGTTCCTGGATGTGAAGTGTCCTTTGAGTGTAGCAAAAGGTCCTGATCAAACTCAATCAAGGCTTTTTTGGTTTTTATTGATTTTTACAAAAGTTGATTATTAAATTGTTTTTTGTCTGTAAACAATGATATTTTGCTATAGTATTGAAACATACGTCAGTTCTTCCAATTTATTCCTTACAGTTTCGTTGTGGGAATTCCGACCGTATTGTGAAACAGAACTTCGGGAATCTTAGTGGGCTGTTTAAGCAGTTCACTCCCTTCCTCGAATAGTTGTTGAACTATAAATTATTTAATAACCCCACCCAACTCGTAGGCACAGTTAATCAGCAATACATTCGGTCAAATCACCTCTTTAGAAACAATTAATTCCGCCTTGATTATGATTAAGTTCGGTAGGGTCCACAATTGCACTTGGGAGATGTCTTCGCGGTCACCGAACGAAGGGTTCACTTGGATTGGATGCTCTCAAATTGTTTCCCTGTTCTACGTAATTGTATGTATAATACGTCATCTTACTTGAAGATAGGTTAGGTTAGATAGGACTTCAGAGATCTCAAAATTTAGTATTTTCATCAACTAAAACGAGTCAATTGACTTCCACCGAATCACATATGTATGTTGTTTTCTATTCTATCCCGAGCTTCCAACTTCGTTGAAGTATAATAGTCCATGTAATCGCGGTTCATCGATTTCATATTACTGCAACATCAGCATAGGGTTATTACCTTACCTACATCTGAACACTTTAAATGGGCTTCACAAAGCCTCTGTTCTGCCTTGGGAGTTTAAGAGGGGCTGTAGAAAAGCAATTCCATCAAAGTTTTGAATTACAAAGCCTTAGAGTTCTCAAAGAGGTTGACTCATCTATAATTAGAGTTGCTCGCTTGACCGTTTACTAGTGTCATGTTGCACGGACCAATCCATATTCGAAAGGTCGAATGGAAATTGTTTCTCTATCGGTTGCTAAACAATTTACCTGCAAACTTTGAAAACTAATAGCACTTGTGTTGAATTTCTTCTCAAGATGTTTGGTTGAAAGACCTCAAGGAGCTGTTAGTATCGCTTTGCCTCAGTTAAGTCTCAATAAGCAGTTCTCAGGATCTTTTTTAGGAATTATTGAATATAACTGATGCACTATCTTGGCCAGATTTATCGAAACAATTGCAAGGCTTACATGACCTCACGCTTTCTACTCATTCCATACTTTGAATAGAGTGAGACTCCACTGTTGATATTTAATATTTTCAAATAGGAGGCGTAGTTTACTTGTTTGTTTGGCGATTCTTCCGGAAGCTAATCGTTTCCCGATCGGGACTCTTGGGCGGAATGTCTATCAATCACGGGCAGGGCGGGCGGCCGCGTGCGACATCTGTGAACTTTTAATTTTCTCTTCTGCAAAATGAGAGATGGGGGCATTTGATGCCGGGGTCCAAACTTTCGAACGGTTTATTACAGTGTCCGGCTTTAAGTGGGTGTAAAGTTTCAACACCCTTTGATTTACTTGCTCTGGGGACGGATAGGTGGGTTCGAAATAGGTGTCTTGTGTTTAAATTAGTTATTTTGAACTTTGGCTGCAGTGTTTGTGATTGCGTCATTACCTGGACTATCTTTACCTACAGTATTTTATCGATTGATAGCCATTGTACGAGCTACTCAAAAGTGATGATATAGGACCTGAACCTTAATTATATTTATGGTAAGGATGAGAGCCGCCGGCACCAAGGACAGTACCCAGTCCTAACCGATTAATGGGCGTCGCAATAATTACACTAATACCTTGAGCAGCTACCTTAATCCCCTTAATCGGAAGCCAAACTAACGTGGCGCTGTCCCGCATAGAAATATCTTAAATTGGCAACGCCGTCCGGCGGGCCGCCCATAAAACATCTTAATGAGCGGTGCTCGCAGCTGCGGGCACCTATATTGCTGCTCTCATATCCATGCAAACTACCGCCGTCTTAGCGGCCTTACTTTCCTCGTCCTTGTTTACAAGTCGACAACTAATTTGATGCAATATGTGCATAGGACAGCATTACGGCCGCTATCTCCTCGGTTCGTGTCTTGCATATATTCCCTGCTAGCTAACCGCAAGCAACCTGACCCTTCCGCCAAACCCTCTCACGTTATTCAAATTCAGGCCCGGACCGACCATTTGGACACGGATTTGTTATAAGATTAAAGGAAGATTTCACTTGTGAAACAATATGGCAGACGATTTACATATTTCGTTTCCTTATTAGTTTCGGGATATTTGTTTTGGGGCCGGTGAATTTACATCCACTGACCGATTAAATGGCCCTTAGGCGTCTTTAATGGGGGTGCCGGTTGGTCGTTGTTGGCCTTAGCAAATGTGTGCTTATGCGTAATTGAATATTTTATGTGGTCCGCCAAATTTACTACGCAAGTTTTATTGATTCCGCTCTTTTGCGAGGTCAACAAGTTTCGACAATCAAAACTCTAACATGGTTTACACTGAAAAAGATTTCATCTCCATATTTTTTAAGACTCTACACTGAAAAGCTTTCAGGTCCCGTCTTTTCAGTTTCCACGTGTGTTTATCATTTGCATTTATCTGTTGACTGTTTATATTCCGAGGTTGACATTTACCCCGTGCAATGTTTCTACAAAAAATTTCCCAACGAGTTTCTTTCATTCCGTCTCGGAGTGCTCGCGTTCATTATTTCCATTCACGCGGAGATAGCTTCACTTAGTTCCCTCTTTTTCAGTGCGCTCGGGGTTAATTTCTGCATCTTTATTATTCTAGGAGGGGATGGTCGGTGCGAGGCAGCAGGTTGTATAGTCTGTCTGGCTGTTAGCATAGATTGTGTGGTGGAAAGCAAACTTGAATTGTTGGGTCGCCGTGTGGAGGTAATGAACGCACGGGTGGGACATGCTATGTTTGCTGCAGGCGTCTGGTCGGAGCGAGAGGCTCACGGAGTGACTGCCTCCGAGGGGGTGAAGGGGGGTGAGGAAGAAGGGCGGGGGGGTGCAACATCACGTCCTGTATGCAAAGCGCCGCTTCCGCACTCGTTAATGCAAAAGCGGAACTAGTACCAACTTCAGGTGTACATTTTCAGCATCTGTGAGTTCGTGCTTCCTACGTAAAATTCTATGTTAGCAGAATTTGGCGTCACCCACATGAAACGACTCATGAATGAAACAGGGCTCCGTTACTGGTTTAAAGTTGATGTATACAGGCTTAGACTACTTACGATCATTGTTGGTAAAAATTCAATTAACAGTTTTGTTCCTCTTTTAAATTTTGCTCTGTTGATCCGATGCGGTGTACCGTTTCATTATTGCATTCATTCATTTCAGCTTCATTAAAATCGCATTAGGATTAATTTTTCTCGTCCCTGTTTTAATTCTCCGTTTGCCAACAAGGGGATGAGTCTGCCGCGCGGCAATCATCCGTGGTCAATATTTGCCAAACTTACCTGCGCCATTGTATTATTCGGGTTTTTTTGTAGTATAATTTCAGGAATATCTAATTTATCTTTCCTTAACTTTTCTTTTCCCTCCTTGCTTTGCTGTAAGATCGGTAAAGTCTATACAGATGTGGGTTGGAAACAATTAAAAACTGATGACATGCACTATATGTAGGAAAAATTGCAAGTTCTCTTGAATTACATACATTTATATAATATGATACAATGTCGTGTAGCCACAAGGAAATAGTTCTATTTTTACGATGGTGTTAAATGAGGTCGTTTATTTTGCGTTCAGCCGATATCATTACATTACAAGGGTGATATAAATATTCCGCTATAATTGGTTCTCGCTTAACGGTTTGTTTGCACATAATTAAGTCGAATGTTGATGAGGTATGTGATCATTCTGTCCGACAGTTTTCCGCTTTGGATACATTCGATGTTGTTAATAGTATATCTTAAAAATAATATAATAATAATAAACTTTATTTAACCGTACTTCCTATGTAAAAAATAACAAAGAATCATCAACGAAACACCCGGAATATAATATGACAGCAATTAAAAATATGTGTTAAAAATATGTATATTCGGGTGAACCAAGAATTTTTTTCTTTTAATTAAAATTTTGATCGTATAGCACACGATACAACAAATCCATTTTCATTCTTCAAAGGCCTAATAAAATTTTGCGATAGACTTGTTATAAGATTCTTGTACAATTATCTCGTGATCATGAATGATGTTGAGCAAACGATAAAGTCAATCCAAGTTTACAAATCATTCGCACGTCAATGAATCGAATGTAAATCGATATATCTCGATTCGATTCAGAGAAGCCTTTACGATGCATTCGCACGCGAGGGTCCTGCCAATGACTGTCTACAATATTATTAATTCAGGCATATTAACAAAGTGTCATATTACGACCACACTGACGAGGCAGGAAGTACGGCCGAGTGGCTTGTACCTTGTGCCAACGAAAATACATATTTATTTCATCCGATCCTCAATCGATTTTTTACTAAGAATTGTTTTTTGTTGTGTTTGTATTACCCTGTCAGAAGGTGTTTGGTAAACATTGGGACGCGGAAAAAAGACATCATACTGTACAAAATTTACTCAACATTGATTTAGAAGACCACCTTAGCGTGGTTGGAATTCCCAAAAATCTTTAGGTAAAAGCTGTTGCAAAATGAAATTAGACTATTTGAAGTGACGTGTAAGCCGTCCTTATTAACTTGCTGTAACTTCAAATAGCGAGTATGAACTCTTTATGACGAACTCATCATCATCATTATCATCATCGGCAATTTGTTTCCGCCCACTGCTGGGTATGAGCCTCCACTTTTGTGCCAACTTATCCGGTCCTGTGCCAATCGAATCCAGGTCTTCCCCGCAATATGCTTGTCGTCGACCCATCTGGCTGCAAGTCGACCCACGCTTCTCTTTCGGCCACCATTCGGTAAGGGATCTACTCCACCTGTCATCACCTCGCCGCGCCAAGTATCCTGACTGAAGTAATTATGATCAACAACATTTTATAAAAAGTTTGTGACATACATTTTTTGATACTAATGGGAAAGCGGAATCCCATATTGTTTTATTTATCAACCGTTAGGTTGTTGGTTAGGTTTAATTGTGATAATTATGTGTAAAATGCTGATTGCAATCTCTCTTTTTCGTTGTTCGAAGCAGAAATAGGTTTTTTATGAAGGAGTCGTAACAGATATGTCCGAAAATATTGCAGTGAGTACACAACCGCCCGCCCAAGCATTTCACGGTCCGTAACTCGAGCAATATCGATACGTATAATAATAACCAGTGAAATGGTAACTATAAAGAGAGATTGCGTATTTTTTTACTATCGTCATAAGGAGTTGGAATGCTGGTCCGTCCCTTTGATCGGTTTGATAAAATTACTAGCGATATTCTTTTCATAAACATCGCCATTTCATAAGAGGGATCTTACGCCTGATGCGTGTTTGTTCGGTGCAGCTTCTGTTGTTTTGTGAAATTTCTGTAAGTGCGGGTGCAGAATTTGGCATGTTTATAGCTAGCAAGAGAAAATATTATTAATTTAATATTTCAAAGTTAAGTGGGATAATTTGGGTCTTTTACCTAAAATGATTCCACCCGCTAATAATGAGCATCAATGGTAATTTGGTATGTCAAAATATTTTTTTATGTCATAAACAACAAGATGTTGGGGAACCCAGTGAATAAGAGAAAATATAACATAGTGTAGTCTAATATCAAATAGATTTCAGAACAAAACGATTTATTAGACAAATTTTGTTATCTTATTTACCACATGTTTGCAATTAATAAATGAATATGAATGCTGTTTTGAATTAATCTTTAGTTATCGCCTGTTATATGTTACCATTCTTTCAGAAACTGAGATTAAGGCTCGTTAAAGTCATAAATAAGACAAAACTAACGATGACACGATATCTTCGTAGGTCATCTGCACATAACTCAAGGTCTCCTGGGTCCGGAACTGCGGACAAAAACAATAATCCGCCAAACTCGGGGGAGGTTATCAGTAGCGTCCACTCCAGCCATAAATACTCAGCTAGTCGAAATAAAACATAAAGGAAATGGCGACGAACACACTTGAAAGGTAGAAAGCTCGTGGCGTAGTAAAAACTTAAGGGGAAACGAAAAGGAAACAAAAATTCTAGAGTGTTCTAACTTCAAAACCAGAACAAAAAATATATAAAAGCAAAAATACAGATTGAGGATACAGCTATAGAGGAGTGGAGTAACACAAAGTGATGTTCAAACCACATCAGATTGCATGAGAGATAGGCAGCCATCATAGCATATCATACACACATTTATCGAAAAGCCATTCAAACGAGTTCGATCTGATTTCATTCTAGGCAATTTATTTTCAATAAAGAACTATAAAAAGACTTATCTAAATCGGTTCGGTGCCACTGCGAGGGGACTCTGAGCTGTCATAAAAGTCGAATGTTATTTACGCCATATTGCAAAAGTGGGAAAAGCGTATTAATAGTGAGACGACTATAACTTGAATGAGTTTTGTCAGCTCCTTACGTGACTGTTTAACTCAAGCGCTTGGTGTTTTCGGGATGTTTGATGTCTCTGAAAGTTTTTTAATAACAGCTTTAGCTTTGGCCAGATGCTTTTGTTTTCCACCAATAAATATAAGTTTTTTTT
Organism: Argyresthia albistria; assembly: GCA_963457715.1. Taxonomy (NCBI): domain Eukaryota; kingdom Metazoa; phylum Arthropoda; class Insecta; order Lepidoptera; family Argyresthiidae; genus Argyresthia; species Argyresthia albistria. The sequence goes on along the minus strand of OY735267.1, from coordinate 5,203,141 downwards.
CCATTACAATACATTTTTGAAACGTTGGTTAGTAGGTAGGTAGCTACATACGTTAATGTATATTGTTTTTTTATAAGCTTAAAAAATCATGTCTAAGATTAAAGCGAAAATAAATATTAGTCGCGGTTATTATGTGAGCCATAAAGCAATAAGTGCATCCGTATCCGCTGGGGTAGTAGGGTGACGCGCACCGGTCCGCAGGGAACACCTTAGATAAGCTCCCGGCCCCTTCACCTTCGGATTCAAACCTATTACAGAAAAGTATCTCCATAACCAACACAACACATAATCAGACACGCGGTGGTTTCAATACTTGACTACCTCTAAACAGCTTGAAATGAACATTCTGCTACGCTGAACCCCAATGCTGCACCATTTGCATGGCCGCTGCCCGAGGCAAATTGTGGCATTAAAAACTAATTAGACTTACCTTACATGTATACTTTTATGGATATAAAAACTTATCTTTGCAAAACATATGGTATAAATAACGACAAGTAATAAGGTTAATAAGGTAAACGTAGACTCAAGTCATCTCATGAAAAACTTAATGGCGATTTATTTAGAAAATCGCATCACCCAGTTACACAAAATATCAAAACAAATTTCGGATTGCCCATTCTCGTATGCTGAGCTCATTTACATGTTATTCGAGCAACAAACCCTTGGGGACTATATCAGCCATTTATGAGTGGGAAGTATTAAAGAAAGAAAACTCAAAAGATATAATAACAACGAGTAGAAAGAAGGCGGAATACGGCTCGCGGCTCCGAGCCCGACCTATTGTTCGGCGACTTTTTAAAAACGGAAAAATGAACGAGGGGAGGGAAATCGGATGAAAATATGAAAGGAATACTCGCGTATAATACGTAACTGGAATGAAATGAAACGTCTGAGATCGGGCTTCATCCGTTGCGGTCCGCAAATATAATTTGCATAGGCAAGTAGCCCAAGTTTTGTCTGCAGCGGATGTGCACCGCCATATTCGTTTGTTGCTTTTTAACCGCACTTCCACCCCGTATCAGTTGGGGTTTTATTACGTGGCTCCCTTTGACCGGATTCCTTCAATATTTCGCCGGATTGTTTTTATTCATACGGGCGGCCATCGAATATTTTCGTTCCGTATTACGTTGTCGAACGGATCACATTGAAAAAATATGTTTGACTAGGTACTTGAATAAGCTGAATAGCTGTGCTGTGTGATGTGAATGTTTCTTATGTCATACATACATTTGTAATGTTATTTAATTAACTATTTCTAGGAAATTATTAGGACCACTTTTTAGGCTGTTCTTATAATTACAATTAATGATGCTACGCAAGTAAGAGAAGAACAAAAGAAAGATTAACAATATGTTCTAATTTGAAAATGCTCTGATGCTAAGCTTTAAAAATAGAACTACCCGACACAAAAGGCAAGTACAAAAGACTATCAACTTTTTGTCCGGTCAGCATCTGCATCGAATCAAAGGAAAGAAATCGATTGACGAATTATTACGATTCATCGTGGGCTATGAATAAGGAAGCAATAGGCCGGATTATGCGCTCAAAGAGAATCGCCGACGATCCGATAGACAAATATTGACTCGTAGAAACAATGCACGCCGATACTACTGCTGGCTTGTGTGGGAGGCCATTGATTGATACGTCGTCGGGCTCGGTTGAGTGAGGAGCCTATTCATAAGATCACAATTGGTTTCATACAAAGATCATCACTTTCAACATCTATCTATGGTGGGGTACTGAAACTTTTAATTTTAATTCATTCAAGTAATTTTACGTACACACATAAAAAACAAATGAGTTATTTTCCATATCAAAGGGCAGCAGCTAATTGATTATTTGTAACGCATCATTAGCCAGCAAAGGTGGGATGAAAAGGACCAAAAATAAGCCCTCAGTCGGGTGCTAAACGGTTTTCCAGAGGTACTAGACCGAATCGGTGCGTGAATTCGACCGGGCCGGCGAGCGGCGCATTTTCCAGCCATCGAACCTTCGAACCGCAAACCTTTGTATTGACACGAAATTAACTGAAAAGGGACCTTTAAAACCTTTCTTTCTATTTAAATAATGAATTAATTGAGCATATTTTAGTTACTCTCTGCTATGAGGACTTAAAACATGTAACCTTTAAATATTTTCAAGCAAGTATAACCGTACAATAGCTAACATAGTAGTAGAAGTAGTGCTTTTATTTGAATGGTTGTTTTAATTGTAACTTTCTTTTAAGCAACAAATACTAATTGCCATTCCATTCCCACTCTAAACAAACCTTAATAAAAGCCAGAGACTATGTGCTTTATTCTTATTGCTAGCTTATGTCGGAGGTCGTACTATGAGAAATGATGCGCGGGAGAGCTAGCCATTCTTAAGAACCGCAGTTTCATTAGCCCCAACACTAATTAGGATCCTGCGAATCTTAAATGAGAAAACATTCAGTATTTTTTTACGTTAGAAATGTGTTTATTTGTTTTGGTTGGAGCTTGAGAAGTTATGAGTCGATTTGGTCAATGATGTTACAAATAAGTGGAAATGATGGATGGCTGATGATGTTTCTGACAGATACGTATTAAAAATCACGAAACGTATAAAATCTATAAGCAGCAAACTTACATAAAATGATGAGGAAGATTGAAGTTTCCAAGTAAATATTGCAATTTGAATAACCTCAGGCAGAAGATGTTTAATTCCCGATTCAATCCACGCGCGCCGACGACGACGGTGTCTGAAGTAATAAGTTACTTGTTTTACTTTTATTTCATTTTATTATTCATGGTATTTTCATAAATTGACTGAGTTATCTTAGCCCTCATCGACTGGAGTCCATCAGACGATCTCGGCTGATCGAGAGCGATGCTGATGCTGATTTTCAACGCTATTCGTTCACGACGCAAGTGACATAATCTCGACGTGTAGTATGTAATATGTATGTATTATGTTTATGTATTTCAAGCCTTTTTCTAAGTAAAATAATTTTCTTCAATCAACTGAATGAGTTGAATTGTATAGGCATGTTACCTATATGTAATTATAATTCGAAATTCTAGTACTCTCTATAGAAGCAAATAGTTACCTAGACGATCGTTAACTTTTCGCCTATCTCTTGAACTCAGATCAGAATGCGCACTTAAAGGGAGGTAGGGCTTCCAGCGGCTATCAACACGTGCGCTCCGTCTCAATCATTCGTCAATCACATCGGAGAGCGAAAAAGACAGACGTACGAAACACACTCACGTAAGACAAGGAATGAGAACCGAATCGCCGCGATGCGTGGACGATCGGCCGAAGATCTCTCGATTATCGACGGGCTAATTCCGAATCGAAAGGTGGTAACTGCGGCGAGCCGAATCGAGTTTGCGGCCCTGAAGATGCCTTCGAAGGACTTGAGCTCTTTAGGAAATGCACTTCGGAAGGCAATTTCCGATTGAAAAGAGGCGCATGGGATATCTTGACGAGCGAGTGAGACGGGTGTCATATTCGCGTTGGATCTCTGTACGTGTGTTGTATAATGTCGATGCAAATTGCAGCTGGACGGAGTAAAAGTATGGCGCTGGGTTTGCTATGGCGATGGCGCATGCGCTACGTGGAGAGAACCGATTATTTAGTCGGCGTTTTGTTTTGTACTGCGTGCGGTATTCGTAGCAAATTGTTATTTTGATACGGTGCGGGTTACTGCGAGTGTGACGGATTCAAATAATGGACTGTCTAGGGCTGTTATTGCTGTCAATATTTATCTACATATGTATAAAATACTCATTTTGGATACATAGTACACAATGAAACACATACTCTGTACTATAATTGAAAATGTTATTGTTGTTTTATCCTATCCACCTTGAGTCCAATAATTACAGCCTGCGCTACATCTATCATTATCTTGTTTCAAGATAAACAGTAGTTTTAATGTTTTCATGTTACATTGTATGATGATAACCAACATGACTGTGTCAGCGTGCAAAAAATAAGACGTAACGTTTCCTCCCACAAACTCAATTACGTCGAACGAATGTACTAAGATATCTTGGACTTGCGAAATGTCATTTTTATGCTCTAAATGGTTAGTGCCGATTTTCTCGTAACGGAAACAGGAGCAGACCATTATTAGTCGAACGTGCTTTAATGTGGCACTTGTTTGGTAAAATAAACGCTTTGATACGGAAGAGTCGTAGTTTGACATAGTTGATGCAGATCTCTCTTTAGAGATAAGCTCACCTTTGCGTATAATATTTCTTGTAAATTTATTATTATTTTGTATGTTTCTGTGCAATAAAGAATATGAATATTTCAACGAAAGGTTGACTTTACGACAGTCGAACTATAACCAAGTTTCTCCCAACAACTCTTCCACCTGGAATCCCCCCAAATTCTCGTTAACCAACCAACCCCTCTTCCCACCAGTGGCGTACCAGAAGCGGTTAAAGAAGGAGCGGAAGCAGCGGCAGCTGGTGCAGGAGCAGCTGGACCTGGAGCTGAAGAGGAAGCAGAAGATCGAGGATGCGCTCAAGCAGTCGGGCGCGCCGGCCGAGATACTGCGGATTGTGACAGGTGGGCTGAACTATCAACATACAGGTAATCAAGATAGATATTAAATGATGGCAACATCAGCAGACTACTGCGTGTTTTTTTAATGACACATTTGGTTTGTCTATTGAATCACGCAGTGGTGCATTTTTCTAGGATTTCTTGCCAACCTGTAAGTATTGTAAGATTAACATTGCCCTAATCTCTTTGAAAAACAGACACAATGCGGGCGATTCGGGAGTTGTCAAAACCACAAAACCAAATAGGCACTAAATCGAAACCTCTAATGCGACAGCTTTTGCGTGGTGGCCACAGATTCCATTTTCAAACACACGATTTTAATTAGTTCGTTAACATTTCGTGTCAAATTCCATGGAAAAATCGACAGTAATAAATAAGCCTCATCGTACAAAGAGCTTTGTCTTTAAGAAACTGAAGAGCCCTTAAATTTCTAATATCTCTCTACGAATAATAATTATGTAGAGGTATATAACTATTGTAATTGTTGTAGTGACATTTAGAGAAATAATAAAGAATTTTTAAATGGTACTGCAGGTCTTAGCGTTAATAGTTTATCAGTCCATGTTTAATGACTGTTTGTTACCTGAATAAAATAAAAATATAAATAATCGGTCAAGTGCGAGTCCAAATCGCACAAGAAGGAAACCGTACCATCATACAACACAACTTAAGCACTCAAAACAATAAAACAAAAAGAAAAAGAAAATTAAAAACACGTCTCTTATTTGGGGTTGGGGACCCCCTTTAATTTGTAATATCGCTCGTATTTCAGTATTTTTTATTGTTGCGGCAACAGACACATTCTGTGAAAATTTCAACTTTCTAGCTGTAACGGTTTGTGCTCTAGGACCCGCTGACGGTTCCTCTTTCAGGAATAACTCGAATAATAGGTTAACGAAATGATGCATACAACAGTCTTATACGGTGTGTAGCATTTCCGAACTTACAAGTAGTTGGTACGGATTCCCAGGCCCCTCGCAGTGAGAGCACGTCAATAACTAAACTTTATTAAGATTAGTCCAGAAACTATCGTCGCACATGTAAGGCGTCTTCAACATGTCTGCAACATCCCCTCAGACAATTCAACAAGTTTCAACTTCAAGTGTATGAAATTCACCAGTTATTCATGCCCCTGACATGTTAACTTGCCGTCTGTCAAACTGTCCGTGTATGGCTCAAGCTGACGACTACCCTTGCTTGAAACGATTCCGCGACCGATCAATAGTCGCCTCTAATGTGTTTGCCGAAGATTTAGAATGAAATATTGAAGAGGGCCACTTGAAGCGTTTCAGTGTAAAGGTCGAGATTGAGTGCGTGATGTAAGTAAGAAGGGTGGGTAAATGCTGGTGAAGGCTTGTACTAATCTCCGTGTCAGGAAATCGTTTCGCAGGCCATTTGACATTGAGTGCTGGTGAGGCATCACGCATTGCATAAGGGTATTAAGGGCCTCTTACTCCAGATAATGCGGGAGATGGAATGGTTAAAATAGAAGTGTGGGAGCAGGGGGCACAGTGTCCACATTTGAAGTTCTGCTGCCTCTAAGTTGGACTCCCACGCGAAGGTTTTCACACCATATCGTACAAGAAAAAAAAAACATACGGGTCGAATTGAGAACTTCCTCCTTTTTTTGAAGTCGGTTGAAAAGTACAAAGACATGTCTCTCTGGAACCCTTTATTTTTAAAAATTTCGCGAAGTTAATAAATTTAATAAACAAATTTGTTGCTATATCGGCAAAATTTCATCAAATTTCATTTCATTCCGTGAAAATTTAAATCTACCTATTAGTTCATGAGATAAAGCCCGCTGACGATGACGGATGGCCGCGCGTACAACGGAGGCTCAGATAGGTTCTCGTTTGGCATCCTTCGGGTACCGAACCCAAAAAAGAGTTTTGAAGGGTTGTTAAATATGAAGTACTGTTGTGGCAGAGAACCTTTCGCAACAGCAGCAGGCGGAGGCTCGGACGGAGCGCGAGAACGGGCCGGAGAGCCAGCCGGCCAGCGCGGAGCCCCCCGCGGCCTCGCCCCCCTTCAAGCGGGAGGCCCCGCGCACCCCCGAGAAGCCCCAGTGGAACTACCCCCCGCCACCCGTGGACATCATGGGCGGTGGCGCGGCCTTCTGGCAAAACTATTCCGGTAAGTCGGATGATATTCTAACATGAGGCAGTAGCTCAAGTGCTGCTCGAAAACCGTTTTCAGGCTAACATTTTAAAAATTCTCAAAACCGAAAGACGAAATTCATATTTCCTTTCGAAGCGTAATTATTTGCAATTTCCATAAACTTCAATCGAATTTCATGTCATAAATTCGCTTTATTGAATTCTCGGACCCAAAACGATTCGGGGGAACGGACGCTTTTTACATTCGCTATGGAGGCGAATTTCATAAAAAGCAAAAAGTATTTCATATTTGAATTTATCTTCATCACATGACATGCCGCATACGATACGAAGAGTTATTATCAGACCGATTTTGGTCGTTATTATATTATATTCTTATTCAGGTTCGCTTCCAGCTAATTGTGCTCGACTTTTCTTTGAGATTATCAATAACAATAATTTTCAAACTGGCGTTTGCCTCTCTGCTGTGCATGTTTTTTGTGCACATGTTTGTTTAAAGAATGCGGTAATAATTTATTGGTAACTACATTTGTCAAAGCTTTCCTAAAGATATTCTCAAAGTATCGATAGTATCAACGACGCTCGACGCTACGCAATAAAAACGAAAAGATCCGGCAATCCGCATATCAGTGAATTAAAACGAAGGCCTTTTTGCTCCCATCCATATCGCTGCTTGTGGAAAGCCCAGAAATTTGATTAAAAAACGCTGTGTGCTGCGAAGCACTATTACAATGTACCCGCGCGCCGACCGCCACTCCCTCGTTGCGTGCCCACTTTGAAGGCAACAGCACCACAATCCGAGCATATGACGAGAAAAATTCCATTCGTAATTCCATTTTTGAACTTCGACTGTAGCTTCGATTTTGCCCTCAAAGTGCAGTAGCCAAACGCAAGGGGTTGAAGTAGCAAAACATTGATATGGAATTAATCATTTCCTGTGTTTTTGCTTACGAGTGCCTTTCAAGTAGTGAAATTGCGAGTAATTTAAGTGTTGCTGCCTCGCGAGTAGTATGCGCTCACGCGAGCACGCGACGTGACCCTCAATTACTGCCGTTTGTGCTGTATAGTACCGGGCCCGAATTCTACTGTTCACAACGCATACGACAAGCCTGGCACAAACTTCAATACGAGATATTTGGTATTCTACTAAAACCGTAATCCAATTCACAAGCGCCAGCGTGAAGCCAGCGTACTTCGTATTCTACTGTCCAGTATTTACGCTGGCCCCAGTTTGACGCCGGTTTTAGAAAATACCAAATATCTCGTATTGAAGTTTGTGCCAGGCTTGTCGTATGCTTGTGAATTTAGTAGAATTCGGGCCCTGTACTGCAACAGTACCGTGGAGCGACTCTCTAATCTCCTAATGTTCCTTAGCTTTTAAGATTGAGATTATGAATGGTCAGCTTGCTTTTCTTTTCTGTATTATTACCATCGTTTTATGTCTTGCAAATCCTGCTCAAATGTAGTTCACTGTGCAGCGAATGGATACGCCAATTTGTTTCGTAAATATGAAGTTCAAAGCTTAACTACGTAAAGATGACTCATTTTGTTGTATCATTCGGGATTTATAGTTGCTTAGTAACTACAGATCGTAAATAACAAAAAAAACGAGTGATCCTGTAACTTTTCTCGGGAGTTCTTTGAAAGAAAAGAAAACATATTTCATTTTTGCAAATTAGAAAACTTTTCACTTCTTTCCCTGTAAAGGAGAGAAAAAGGACCAGATCAAAAATTCACGGAATAATTTACAAACGGAACATCCAAAACAAAAATGAGTAATAAATATACATATATATAGGTATATCAAGTAAAACTTTGAATATGTCTATAGTAGGAACGCGTTATCTTGGCAACAGAGAGCGTTGATCTTTACTACTACTTAATACCACTCATATTTTGGACTCAGCGATGTATCGCTTTTCTTAGTAAACGTACGCGACATTATTATCGCAAGATTATCGGAGTACAAATCAAGACATTGGAATGAACGTGACTTGTACTTCGATACTCTAGCGATAATAAAACGTCGCATACGTTTACTAAGAAAAGCGATACATCGCTCCCCAAAATATAAGTACAGTGGTAATCAAGATCAACGCTCTCTATTGCCAGGTTAACGCGTTCCTACTTTAAGATAAACTAAGATTAGACTGTTTTTCAAAAGCTTGAAAAAGTTTGTAAGATCAGAGCTGTATCAACAAAACTAGAGCAAATCTACTAAAAATGTGTACCCGGTGATTCTGTGTTTAATGTTGCGATGAATAAAGCGACGTCTTTCCATAGCTACAATGAGACTGACAGGCCAACTGATGCTAAGTAATATAAAGTTGAAAAATTAATAAAGAGGGAACTTCTCCCAGCTTTATGGGTGCGCCTGTAAAATGAATGGAAATAAAATTGTACAACACAGGTGCGCTCCAAACCTTTGACGATATTAACTTTTTGTTTATGTTAAAGTAATAACACCGCAATTTCGTACTGGGGAATTTTATTAACAATCTCTCTCAGAGTGGAAATTCTAATTCACCTCAAAGAGCCACTGTATTAAATCAGTTTGGTCAAAAGTTCTCTTTCCACGATCCTGAGAACAACTTACATTTCTATTGAAATCGCTTGTACAAAGTAACAAAAACTCTTCTAATAGAATTCAAATCAATGAGATTGGTCACGGTTGGATTAGTCCTATGTACAAGGGAGAGAGATCCATGCTAAGAATTATCTAAACCGTTCCTATCAGTAGAACAACCCGTTATTTTTTTTTTGTTATCTTTGGATCACATGGGGATCAAATGTTACCAGTACCTGGCTGGCGCTAGCCTCGTAACACAATGACCTGTAAAGTCCACCCCTTTGTTCACAACCTTCTCAAATTCCGATCGAAAGAAAGAATAATCAACGGACTTTTCTCGATTCGTGTTTTTTTAAGTATAATCTTCATGCTAACGACGGGAGGTGTCGATTGCTTTAATTGCAAACATCATTAAAAGCTTGGTTAAAAATCTTTTATAAAATAATGAGTTCAGGTTCATCTAACAGATGTATTGAATGTCGGATTTTTTGGAAAATATTTTTATCGTAACTTAATTTTTCAGCCTCAACTCAACTGTGTTTTAACCTCCTCCTCCTCCTCCTCCGTCGCATCCTCGAATCCTCCCTCGTCGCACTCCTCATTTCTTGTTCCTATTGGTATTCAATTATAAAATCAATTCGTTTTTCTAGAAATCAATCGATCGTTGGATCCATTGAAATAGTTTTTCGTCTTCACGTCACGTGGTAAAAAGAGAGTCGTATAAAAAGACGTAAATTGAAAAGTTACCGAAATTCGATTATTATTAAATCGATGAGTTGTAACTCGATGCCAGGACGTCCTTCACGAGATGTATCACTAAGAATGTAAATGCCCACGCTGGAATTTTAAATACCAGCGTTGGACAGTCCACAGACATGGTTCCTCATCATGGAACACATCTTTGATACACTGAAGCTGGTGTTAGGTCTCTTCGAAAGTTATAGAAAATTATTGCGCGGACATTTCCTCAGTAAGATTAATTTTCGTTTTTGAGCTGACAGATTAAAATCAACGCTGTGACTAAACAAATGCTTCAATCCTCATTATTTCAATTGTTTTCCAATTCTCAAATCCAACAAATTTTTATATAGAACAGTTCTAAATTCAAAATTGGCGGCAATAATATTTAATACTATTTATGTAAACGACAAAAAAAGGCATGCCTTGTAGATGTTTCAAACAACGTGCAAAAGTATAAGCACATATCAATATCACCTTCAGCCTACAAACATTAGCAGTAAAACATACACAACTTTACATATAAATTAACTCCAAAGCTTTATTTATTAAACTCGAGTCCCAGTACTAAGCGAGTCATTATTTCATGACTTTGCATTTTTGTCGAAACTAATTTGTTGAATTAAAATGGACAATCGTCGTCGCTCCCCGTGTTTTGTACATTGTACAGAAAATACCTGTCGCTCAGGCAGGACGCTCCGCTTCTGATTGGTGCACTTCATAGCAATAACACTAACACAATGACCCCAACTATAAAGAAAAAGGGGACTTCGGTAAATGTAGGGTTTTATGTAATTTGGTTTTTTAGCCTCGAGGCTACTAATTTCGTTACGAAAAACTCAAAATTAGTGGTTTAACTAAAAACACTTTACGATAAACTCGATTCTTGAAAAACTCCATCGTTGTTGATACTCGAACTGCTCGTATTAATTTTATCTTAGTCTATCTTGGTTACAGCGAACAAATAAATGGAATCACGTTCGATCGTCAAGTTTTTGTCACTTCACCACTTTTTGTTAGTTCGTGTGACACTGCTAGAAAGTAATGCTTTTCGAACTTGATTTTACATTACGCTTACTATTATTTCGTTGACGATTATAAAATAAAACATAAAAGACATTCGTTAAGCTGAGCACTCAGCCGTGACAAAAAGTTATTTCAAAGAACAAATAGATTATAGCTCTCAAAGGAACCGGCAATTCTGTTTTAGGAGCGGCAAATGCAAAAATATTACGTATTCAAACAAACCTAATAGGACATTTAGGGGTGGCAGCGAATTGAAACGGCGAAGACCGAAGCTTTTAAGTGTATAATATTTAATTGTTACGCCCTAGGCGCATAATCTCGCCAGAGATAATAGGTTTCTGTTTTGGGATAGCCCTCCATGCGACACTCCTGGGTGTCATGCCCCGCGGACATCCCACGACGACTCTCTCTACGACTGACAAACGAGATTAGCGTTCACTTTTTATTTAACCTCGTTATTTTACAAGGGTTCCAGTTGATCCCACTTAAATTATAGAAAACAAAACTCTGGAAAGCAAAGCATTCAAGAACTCGAAACATAAATTGTAAACGAATGGCGAGCAGAAATTGAATTCCCCGTTGAGAAAATGTTCCATCAAAGTAAGCAAAAAACGAGATTCCGTTTATATCTTTTATATCTCGTAAATTGCAGGAGGCGGCAAGCGTTGCATGAAATTGAATAAGCATATTTCGTAAAACGTCGACGTTTTTGGAGACAATTGCCTTACCTCACCTACTCACGCCTACACTTCACGAACTTTGCCAATTTTCTTAAAATCTTATTACTCTTCCTGTGCAGAGCTGTTTTACTTTTGCACATCGTTCTGTACCCCCTTCAGCATTGCTTCTATCGACAATGCAATAACCATTTCACATATTCTAATACACATACGAAACTGTATCTCATTTAGTTTAGGGTTCATTACGTTCTCACTGAAATCATTGGCAAGAACAACCCTTCCAGACACAATTTAATAATCGCGCAAGATATTTCGTACGAGTACGTTTTTATCAAAGGGAGGTGGAATATTAAATTAGAACGAGCGATTCCAGCCCGATAGAGTTGCGGAGTCCGTTTGATGTAGCCTGCCCCGCCCCGGCAACTAATTGACATTTTCCGGGATGACACACATTCTCCATAAGATTTTAATGGTTGTGTTTTGTCACCAGAAACCCTGGCCCAGGAGTTGGAGATGGAGCGCAAGTCGCGTCAGCAGGCCATGGAGCGTGACGTGAAGAGCCCCCTGTCAGAGCGAGCCCCGTACTACAAGAACTCAGTGCTGTTTAGCTCGGCCACTTAGCTGGCGCCCACTGGGGCGGACTACCCCGAACACTTCGACTTCGAGAAGGACCCTGACGGCGCCAAGAAACCCATCATCAGTGTCAAGCCAGAGTTCAGAGTCAAGTAGGACTCCACCGACTCTAGGGTGAACAGTTTCAATTGCAACACAATTAGTAATCATGTAAAATAAACGCGTTAGATTCGATGGATTCATTTTTGTATAACCCCTCTTCTTATAACAGATCTCGACTACACTACGGTGTAATATGTCATTTTATTAATCCTAATATTGTAAATATTGTTATTGATATTTTAAAATATCTGTAGTTTTGTGGTGTAAGGCGAGAGTATCGCGACACTTCTTCCATAGTGAAATTGTAATTAGATTATATAAAAGTTGTAAATATTTATCTTTATTAGTTCTCAACCTATACAATATTTCGGCAATAGACGTTATTTGTTCGTCGATATTTTGATCATTTGAAGTACCTTTAAATAATAAATGCCATATTTATTTGTTAAGCCTTCTATTATGAGTTTAGTATTTTACGAAGGTAATGTCCTTGATCATTCATCGAGTATGTACATATCATAATATCTCATGTGCAAAGTTCAATAAGTTGTCGATCACAAGGAAGATTTTAATACATCATTTGGAATTGAGCAAAAGACTGCTTTAGGAAGAGTCCTATTAAATTGACAGTGTCCGCCCTAGTCTCCTCACCTTTTTAATGAATTTAAGTTCCTAATAAATCCTTTAAGCACAAAATTGCTTCCCGTCAATAATTCGCCCTCACAGCGTACAAAGAATTCATCAATCATAGATTAGTTTACGTTCATTAGAGTATGTGATCTTCACTAATGATAATTTGTCTTAAGAGACGTGTAATTTATTCAACTTTAGTGCAATGATTAGGTGTAACTAGATGTAATCATTCAGCATGTACGATAGATGAATATAAATAATAATTAGTTGAAAACTTTTTTACAATAACAATTCACTGACTGAGATGAGACAAACGAGACAGTAGCGTAACAATTCCATACAATGCAATCCGCTGTGGATCAATGATCATTTTTGTCCACACTTGCTGTCTCATAGAAGATTACACAAAAAACAATTTGATTTTTAAAGTATCAATATTTTCGTAAAGACTGTCCATTCCTAAATTCACGTAGTTTCACAACTACTTGTAATAATTTAGCAAAATATCGGGCATTTTGAGTATTTATTGTACTTATTGTTTATTTTTTATAAATGCAGTTTTGAGTTATAAATCCACTGGTGTTAGAATATGTTAGACATTTGCGAAATTTTACGATTTCATCCCTATTCCAAACAAAATGTAGCAATTCGTTATATTGTATATGAATAGAATAAAGTCTAAATTATAAGTGCGGTAGAGTTTAAATTATACATAATAAACGATAGCGATATTTATATTTGAAGTCTAGTTTACGAGACGACTTTGAATGTCTAAATATTATAATTGCTTGAATATATCATTCTGAAAATATCTAAGACGCCATTGGCACTTGGCTATTTAAAGTTTAGCATCTAAATCATTCGAATGCGAAAAGTGAAACAAAAAAATGTAGATCTTTATTGTGGATAACATCTTATATTGAAGAGGTATACATATGATTACCGATGCTTTCACTTGAAGATAGCCAAGCGCCGATTCAAATAATCGCTCCGTAACATTAATTTCATACATATTATCTGTAATGGGTAATGCGTCATAAATTATAAAACTTAGTTGTTATTATAAATGTTAGATGAGCGTGTGTGGTTGTGTATAAAGCGTGAATGTGGTACACTCGTATCAGTTACTCCCCATAACTTTGTTATATTCTCAATCAATCGCATACAGAATATTAGAATCGACAATATCTCTAGCCTTTGTCCCGATTTTTGTAAAACTTAAATTACATTTTCAACTTATATTTACTAGTTTTTTTGAGGCTTCTCAGTGTACACAGTACCTTAGTTTATCGTATGTAATACTGAAAGCATGAGTATTATTTATTATATCTATTTTATAATTAATTTACTTAAAATTGTGTGTGTGCCTTGTATATCGTAGATGAAAATATCAAGATTAAAGCGTCAAAATATCAATGTGGTGTTTATATATTAACAATCCCAAGTTATGTTGTTGGAGCAAGTAATTGATAGAAGGGTGACATTAAATTAGCTGACCATATTTTGGGGATCCCATCTTTCTGATAGAGTCAATGTATTGGGTGATAATTTTTTTTTCATTTGCGTCCATATTTTTCAGGGAAAGTTTTTCATAATGATGGGTACTAACTATCATTCCCCAAAATATGATCAGCTATTTTAATGTCACCCTGTTAATGTTCTATCAATTCATTTCATTTCTGGAATCCGTGAAGAAATATCTCAGTGTGAGAAGAAATGGTGACGTCACACGTAAAAATCATAAGAACAGCGCCGTGTAAGCAAAGCTATAGAGTTTATATACATATCATGTGACCTCATTAACCCTTCGAACTTCACCTCAATCTAGGTAACTAGACAACAATTTATAATAATGACTAAGTGTTCTGATGGAGCAAGTTAGGGCCATAAATCTTCTGGATGCTTTCAGATAAAGAAGACCCTATTGGCACAACTGTGACCTAAGAGCACAGTGTTGGCCGTACTATAAATAGTAGAAACAATTGATAGCAAAAAATATTTGACACCAAAAACATTTGTTGCGGCCTTGCAGTAACTTTCGCCAGAGACTAAACACGAGAATAATATAGTGTTCAGGTGTTTTTGAAGTAAAAGCACAGATTAATAAAAGTAAGTATTGTTTTTTGTCACAAGGTCTAATAACAACTGAAGAAAACTTCCTGAGATTTGAGTTATCGTACCTATCTCAAAAAAATACCGATAGGCACTAAATATGAAACCAAATAATAGTCTAATAAAAATAAGAAAGTCGACATAATCGAAAACCTAATCTATTTTCGAAATTTAAAATCCTCAAAAGTCAAAGAACGGCAATAAAACTCCACTACCATAAAGCAGAAATGCCAAACGAATTCCCGGATCAGACGGCCGGCTTTCCGTCGCGGTTTAAATCCGGAAAATCGGAAAACTTCATATTTATTGCTAATAGATTTTCGTCCGATGAGCATCGGCCGGGATATTTGGGATGCAATTTTATTTTTTTCGTATGGATGATTCTTATATTTGGCTGGAGGGCGGAACGGGCAACGGGTAGGCAATGATGGTGAAATCAGACTGACTTTATTCCCTATTGAGGAATTTGGCCGGAAGATGATATTAAGTTTTCTTTGCTCACTTGAGGGTTAGCGCACTGATCTGTTAAAAATCTTAGCTTTTTAGGGTTCCGTAACCCGAAGGGTGCCAAACGGGACCCTATTACTGAGACTTCGCTGTCTGTCCGTCTGTCTGTCACCAGACTGTATCTCATGAACCGTGGTAGCTAGACAGCTGAAATTTTCACAGATGATGTATTTCTGTTGCCGCTATAACAACAAATAGTGAAAAACAAAAGAAATTTAATATTAAGGGGGGCTCCCATACAACAAACGTGATTTTTTTTGCTTATTTTTGCTCGATATTGATAATGGTAGCAGGTAGACGCTTAAAATGTTTACAACATATTGATATATTATTTACTTAAAAAAAAAATAAGTTAAAATTAAATTAATATTTAGGGGGGGCTCACATATTTTATTTTTTTTTGTTTTTTATAGATAATGGTACGGAACCCTTCGTGCGCGAGTCCGACTCGCACTTGGCCGGTTATTTTAGATAGGTATACGTACAATATACCTACCATATAGTAGAATACCAGCTATTATTTTTATGACAATAAACAATCATTAATTCATAAAAAATATGGAGAACAATCTATTCATATAAAAATTTAATTTGGTTAAAATTACTGCTGAATGCTGATTATCTGAAAAAAGTGGGCATTGTGAATCTGCCACCTCATATGGATTAATGTTATGTTGATAATGATAACACAAGACAAGACGTAACCAAAAATTGCCCCCTGGTCACGCAAAATGGAGTATGCAATCAATGGCTAAAAGTGGACACAGATGTGTGTGCCTCTGCCACCCCGTATTGAAAATTTATGCTATGTTTTGCCGTAACCAATCGGTAGTGGTATCACAGAAGAGATAATAGTACTCCGGTGGTATGTAAGTTTAGTCGACATCAGCCAGCCTCGGAAGTTAATATCGCGCGCATAAATATTGTTGAGACAGCACGCGCCGCTGTAGTCCTCTTTTGAAGTATGGCCTTGCACAGGCTGTTCACAAATTAATTCCTTTTAGTTTCACTTGTATAATTAGGTAGGTAGACTAGAAATTAATTCATAGTTTCTGTACAAGGTTGAGGGAATGGAGTGGATTAAGAGATAGAGCATAGACGCCTGTCAACAACTGCAAGAGAAGTATATAAAAAATATGATGTAGAGCTATTAAACCAACAAAAAATAGTTTATTTAACTCATCTGGGAAGGTAAATGTATACCGGAATCTGATGGCATAAAACCAAAACCCACCCCACCTCCCAACATCTATCTATTTGTCACCTGTCAAATCAGGTCGTCGCATCGTAAAGTGCGTTCACCCAGGCTGTGTCGGGACACCCGCAAAAATTGTGTGACATTGATTGAGTACCTATAATTTATATTAATGTTTTACAATATACCCGTTTTTAGGGTTCCGATCCATAAAAGGAAAAAAAGGAATCCTTATAGGATCACTTCGTTGTCTACATTGCTACATTTTAGGGAATTTCAACTTGAGGTGAGGTACCTCACCTAGAAAGGTTCGATGTTCTTTCATTTTCAGGTATTTCACTGTCCCCCTAAGGACGAAAAAACATCGTAGTAGAATGCACTCAAACAAAACCTTTCACTACGGCACGCACAGCACGGCACTTCGATAAAAACTAAAAAATCTCTTGCGGGTGTACTCCGCAGCTGCTTTCATTGACCGAGTGTCGGCGCTCTTTCAAGTTAGGCGGCAGGTGGCAAGGCGGCGAGATCAAAGGGTAACACAAATTAAATGAATGTACTTTTAGAATTTACCCAGTATTGCACACAACAAATTTTTCCCCATTTGCCATCAGATTCCGGTATTATACTCGTACCTAGTTCATAAAAATAATTTGTAGAAAAAAAAAGTTACATTTTTTAACAGAATAGATACCTACAACGAAGTTTGACTTCGATTCTCGCTACGTTTCCGCCGAAACGTCAAAAGAAAATCTTTTTCGTTTTCTGAGAACACCATGTTTTGAACATCACGGTAAGCAACGCCACCTGTCGGCGAAGACACGAAGATTCACGGGGTGCGTAATTTCCGCGCTCTCACATACATACTCCTTGCAACATCGCACCGCGGATTAGTTTTTCGATGCGATAATTAAATAACTTTGAGTTATTGTTCCGTTATTCGGTGGCTCGGGTGATGTATGGTGGCGTTTATTGCCGGGCTTCTTGTTAGTGTTGTTTTAATGCGATGCTTAATGGGAGCACGAGAGGTTGTCAGGGCACGGTATTACGGTAAAATTGCTAAATGAATACAAAACATACACACCAACAGGTACATACATTAAACGGAATTTATAACGGTGATGGAAATAATTGTAAAAAAAAGTATAATACGTATCTCCATAGCTTCAGCGATGGGCTACCCTGTTGCGGAAAGGGTCTAGCTAGCTAAAATTATTGCCCAGACTGCTAACAAAATAGGAAAGGATTTTTTTTATTATTTTGTTTGGAAAACTTACAGCTATTACAATTTGAGATAGTTAAGACAAGTGATTAGGACTAAGCCAATTAAAAGTTTCCACCTATGAAAAGGATGAATGCAAGTAAGTAAGTAAGTAAGTAAGTAAGTAAGTAAGTAAGTAAGTAAGTAAGCAAGTAAGTAAGTAAGTAAGTAAGTAAGTAAGTAAGTAAGTAAGTAAGTAAGTAAGTAAGTAGTAAGTAAGTAGTAAGTAAGTAAGTTTATTCATGTAGGCGCAATACATTTATACACTTTGAGGGTAGCGTCCCATACTAGAAAAAATCCGTATCATGGGACACAGCTTAAGCTTACATCGTACCTAATTAAGTAAAATCTAACATGCAATAGAATAGTTAAACATGAATAAAAAATTAAAAAAATATGCAATTTTGTCGCACTTTGATATCTAAATAATTGCCAAAAGAAGATTCTCAACAGATTCATATTCTGCAGTTATAAACCAATTTTTCAACAGATTTTTATATATTTTGCCTGGTTTTGGTTATAGGTACATCAAGTCTAAAATTACGTTTATTGTGCTATAAGTAATTATATGATGAGCTTAGGACAATTCGTGACATAAGTGAATGAATGAATAGCTTTCTTATACTTAGCAATTTAACTTTCGTAATAAAGAACATCCGTACTATACCTAATCGGTCTCTTAAACATCACTTTTAATACTATACACTGTGCTCTTTCGAGGCGGAGCAGGTACGATTTTGCGGCGCCCCCCCACGCCCTTATACAGTATCTTAGGATACTTTCACATAGAGCATAGTACACAGAATACAGGGTGTGTATGTCCAATATTATATTTCTAAGTTTTTTCAGAATATACATCAATTTTCTGACTCTTCCTGAAATAGCCTTTATGTGGGGTGCCCAGTTTATAATCTCTATAATCACACTTAATTTTTTTTTAAACATTTAACCTCCTCTAAACATAGACAATTACAGGCTTCAAGTCTGTCACCACACTCATGTAATTTAACAATAAGCTCTCTTGGCAGATCACTATGAGCTGTTTTGGCAAAGCAGATGTATTTGGTTTTTGTAGAATTCAAGCTCAGCAAGTTTTTGGACAGCCATTCACCTATTATCGCCATATTCTGCTTTGCTGTAGGTCTCTTGCCATGTTGCTCCTGTGAAAATAGCAACTGTATCGTCAGCGAAAGATATGATGTGACCATTGGCAGATCTCTCCAGTTCAGCTAAATCATTTATATAAACTAAAAACAAGATGGGGCCAAGAACACTACCTTGTGGCACTCCAAACTTAGCCGTAGCCAATTTACTAAGGTGTGAGTCAAGCTTGACAGCTAGAATGTGACAGACTACATAACAAGTTACAAGTAGGTACTTAGGTTAGTTATAGTGTAGTTAAATAATAATAAAATTAATGTATGTATTTGTTTCATTGTTATATATATAAAATATTGTTTCAACATTTTCTTGGACAAACACACATAATGTAGTTATGTCTGTTTTTTCCGCACCAACCAAAACCCATTGAAATGTGAAATACAGATTTTGACAAAATCGTAGATCAAACCTTCGTGCAACAAAATGCTTCTTCAAAGGCCTTTTTAAATATTCAAAAGCAAATCCCAAGCAGAATTGGTAATTCTCAATTAAATTCAATAGAAAACCGATCAACAAACAATCGAACGCGCTACACTTAACTGTAAAAGCATTTCAACCCTTTTACAGGGTCATTTGCATTTTCATCTCATTTCATGAATTATACTGTAAAATTATCGTAATTCCTCTTAATGCAAGTCGTAGTAAGTATTCTCTACTCTACAGAATAAGAATCACTAAAGTTTTTCATGCAACGGGCTTACCCCTGACCACCTAACAATATATTTGAAACACATAGCTGCCATCTGGACAGAATACCGAAGCTATTATTATATTATAATATAAACTTGGAAAAATAAGGTTTCCAAATTCCAAATTCCTAAATATTTATTGCAAAATTGTGGTTCTACAGGTTCTAAAATTAGGAAGTCCCGACAATGGACCCTGTAAGGGCACTGCAATTTTTTACAAACTAACTTATATCTAACACAGGTTTCATATAAACGTACCTAATACTTCGATCATATATATGATCGTAGACCTAATACGATAACACTAATATACTATAACGAGGAAATGAGATCAATAATTACGTATGACTTTTAAAATTATATCTATAATACTATTAATTGTTATATCTTTATGTGTGTGAGCGTGTGTTTGCGGTTTCTGTCATATCTACAGTCTAACGTAAAGTTTTAGGTATTAATTAGGCCGAGACGAGATTTCAAGTGAAGTCATACTTTAACTATTTATTTATTAACATACCCAATTGGACTGGTAGTAAAAATAGATAATAATAATCTACTATTAAGTAGGTGCGCAGGTCCCAAAAAGAGGGAAACAAAAAGTTATCAGATCTCAAGTAGAGCCAAGCTTCTAACTCTACACGCCCTAACTGTACAGCCCTAACTTCACAAACTCTAACAACTTACTCAAAATATTTGGCTTGGCCGTTTCACTACCGTCACATGAGCTTAAATTGGAAAATGCAAGCAACGAAAGCCTACATAACAAGTTTCATCTTTCTAGGACTTCAGGAAGTGCCCTAAAAGTTTTGTTGATCAACAGTGAGTGAGTAACTCAGTGATGAAATCGGGGTTTTTTAGATAGCAATAAAATCTAAAGTATAAGAGCTATGCACCTGAAACTTTTTGGGTTTAATGTGTCTACTATTGACATCATATCCCAAGAAATTCGTCGATCTGGTATAATCCAAACCCAAGTTCTGAGAGTTCAAAATAACGACGAAGCGTTACGAGAAAAGGTGAGTAGTGCCCCAGTGCTTCACGCTCTTCTTGGCGGGGGCACTACCGTGCCCCCAGATATGTTAAAAAAAGTTTTCGATGAAATTTGCAATAAAGGGGTTTTTGGGGGTAAAAAATCGATCGAACTAGGTTTCATAATAATAATAATATAGCGTCACGCCTTTTCCGCTGACGAAGAGGCTATCAATTGGCTGCTCAAGCTGCCACCTTTATGAGTTGTGACGTTGACGACAGCGACCAAACGCTAAATAAACAAATACGCCTTTTCCCATGCCGGGTGGCAGAGGCACAACTGTGCCCACTTTCCCGCAAAAATAGATACGAACTGTTAAATGGTAATTGTGAGCATGTAGGTATGAAGAGACTTATGAATGTTGAGGAAGCGAGGGATTGTGTGCCAGGATTGTTACAAGTGGAGGTCTTTGGTCTCTGCCCACCCTTCTTCCGGGAGAAAGGCGTGAGCATATAGTATTTGTATGTATCTTGTTTATAAAGTTCTTCGAAATACTAGCTTGTGACGTCATAATCACGTGCTGTCATTAAAGTACAAATTTATATTTAAAAAAAAACTATAATTCTGATATTTTCACGACATTTTGTACATAATGCTTTAACTTGAGACAAGGATTTATTTGACTACTTTGTCCAATACCGGACTGCGAATACACCCACCAGCAGAAGTCCCGTGGACTAACGTCATTGCGTCACTTCCGTTTATTATAACGCGGATAAACAAGAAACGAACGTCAAACTAATTCAAATCACAGCAGAGAGACAGAAACAGACAATGTCAGACAGTATAGTGCAGCAGTCGACGAATACCTTGTTAGAAAAAACATAACAGTGTCATGCATTGCACGATTCCATTTCTCGTCTTGAAAATAATTTTGTGATATGTTGTAAACATAAAATTTGTATTTAGCTTGTATTTCATTTCAGGTCAAAATTTAAAAATATAATAATCTTGGTAGCTCTGTTTTGAAAAAATGCTTATTTTTATTATCATTATAGACCATAACAACGGTATGCTATTATAACAAATGCAGGGGATATTGTTTTATAATATGGCGAGGCCTTTGCCCAATAGTGGTACTCTAAATGGCTACAAAAAGCACAGCACCCCACCTTTTTGGAAGTCGATTTAAATCAACTACGTATTCGATTAAACAGCTACTGCTCTATTCGCTTGTAAGACTAAGTTAGTGAAGGACCTCTTCCGGCTTATAAATCCAATTGGATTTATAAGCAAGACACACCGAAAGAGCCCTACCTTGATGTTGTTGGACGGATCTACAAAATTGGTCTTCGGAATTAAGCTTAAGCATATTAGGATCTGATGCGTATTTAAGTTGTTTTGGGACCAATTCGACAGCAAGTTTAAATTGTGCAAAAATATAAAATAAGTAAGTACCTAGTTGAAAAGATGGCTTTATATAATGTGACTGGGTGACAAGATTCTAATTATAGGGCGAAAATTACAATTGAATAAGTAGGTATTACTTATAAAGCAAAAAAAAGTAAAAAGTCGCCCATTAATGTCCCCACCAAAGGGCATAGGCCTTTACCCGGATCCGAGTAAGATTGAGCCATACTCCACCACGCTGGCTCAGTGCGGATTGGTGGAAGGGTTTTACGACTACTACATACTACGAAGTAGTGATAGTAGCCGGGACCTACAGCTTAACGTGCCATCCGAAACACGGAGTGTCCGATAATGTACTTAAGACAAATTAATCATCTCATTGGTACATGGTCAGCACCGGGATTCGAACCTGCGTCTCTTGCGTGAGAAGCAAGATAAAACCCACTAGACCACGGAGCACCTCACACCTCAGTATATAAAGCAAACAATAGTTAAAATTATTATACGAAAAAAATATACCTTACACTTGAGAATACGCAAATCAAAAGCGTGAAAGAAACAGTCGTTGTATCGTATCCCGTTCACTCATATCAGCGAATCGATAAAATGGCGGCGGCGGTTCGTAGGCGGCACAGAGACACAATAATAAATTGTAATTACAACTTACAATTTAAAATGAGCGGGCGGTGGGAGGGGCCGCCCACCCCGCGGCCGCACCGCCTGCGTGCGCCACCATCCTGCTTGCCTCCACTATCCACATCCATGCATGCACTTTTTACCTTAATTGTACTTGTACAACTACCCACCGTTCCAACGCACATTAAACAAACCTTATCAGATACATAAAACTGAAATGTCACTTTTATCTCTTTATTTTGTACACTAAAAAGTAATTTATATGCAACCATCTTTTGTTTTCCCGAAGGGAAGTAAGAACGTATCGAATAGTTATTTAGTAAAATTATAGAGGACGGTTCTGAATTTTAGTTTATTTTCACTGCTTATCCTTTCTGGTTTTGGGTGGAATTATAGATTTCCCATGTGCTTAGTGGGTTCCGTAATGTAACAATATAAAACTAAAATTCACTTACTATACCCAAATAGCGTTTTCACTATTCTCAAATTATGTTACGTTGGTGACTGTGTGATTTTTAAGCGGGCCTTTATTTGAGCAGCATTCTGTGCATTATAGCTGTAAACGTAGCGTAATCTCTATGACATGAATCGAAAAGGTCAAGGTGCTTCTAGGGCTTGGAATAGAAACTGATCAAAAAGGTCAGAGGAGTACCTACTTGGTTATTGAGATGACATTAATATTGGCATTGGATTTGGATTTTCAATGAATTTGTCTTTAAAATCAAGTAAAAACACACAAATGACGCTTATAATTATTTTGTCAACTTTGTCTACAGCTTTCAAAGATCTTTTGGTATCCGGTGACAAGAGGAAACAAGTTCGTTGCATAAAGTTGCGTAGATCTGGCGCCCCCTTTAATCGTCACGCACGCACCAAAAGATCTTTGGAAAACTGTAAGACCATGGGTCTACCGTAGGATCTGGACACGAAAATGTACCATAATGAAAAGGTTCCCGGTCTCTATGCTGGACCCTAAAAAGATAAAGATCATAATCGACCCGTTTCGGCTCTCGGCTCGAATGGAAATGTATTTTAATGATGCCCGTTAACAATTTACCCCAAACATGTAATATTCTTTGGGACCTTAATGTTAATCTGAATATTTAGTTTTCTTTCGTCCATTCCACAAAAAAATACTGTGGGATTTGGAAAAAAACTTTTGAATATTAATATAGCCTTATTCAGAAATATACGAAAATGCCATTGAATAAGAAAATATAAAGTAATTTTGGTGGCAACATCATAAATAATATTATGTCAATGAAAAGTCAACGTAATCAACTCAAGAACAGTCGTGTGCCATCTTACTATTTCAGCTAAGTAGACATTTGGGTTACCTTACTGTGCCATCTCACTATTTCAGCTAAGTTGACATTTGGGTTACCTTGCTAACCGTAGATCTACCATTCAGTATGAGATGCGTAAAGCTTGAATACTCCTCTAGCTAGCCAAACGTTTATTTGTGTCTCATTCATTATTTAGGTAGGTGCAGAATACTTCTTTATTTCAGATATATAGGGAAAGTCATGCATGCATCAATTGCTCTCCAAGGATGATTGATGAGCGTCGTAAACGCCAAATATTTCGACAAAATGGCCAAATGATGAAGGGCTCAGGAGTCGAAACTGCATGATTTGCACAAAAACTGTATCGAGATCGAGACGCGTCGTTATCTTTACCTACATGTTTAAGAAAGTCAAAGAAGAACGAATTCTGTGGAATCGTCTCCTCTCATCATCACAAATGCCTGCCTACTGGTTTGCCTGCCTCCTGAAATACAGGTGATAAACCTAGTTTAGGAGACTGGGATCCACACAACTATGTGCCTAACTTTTTATCTGAATAAATTATGAATTATTATTATTATTATTAATGCCGAGGTCCGAGGCTTAGAACATTATTTATTGTGTTTACTTCTATGTTGCAACTAGGTTTATCATCATAAGGTTTCGGTTTATTTTCTTTTCTCCATTTCTGGAAGCCGATCTCTGGGGATAGAATCATACTTGACACTGTAAACATTTTCTGTTGCTGCTCCTCCTGCTTCAAGCGCACTGGGAAAATACTGGTTTGCAACCATCGCCTCGGTCGACGCACCACCGTTGGTCTTATCGCTTTTTAGGTTCTGTACCCGAAGGGTGCCAAACGGGACCCTATTACTGAGACTTCGCTGTCTGTCCGTCCGTCCGACTGTCTGTCACCAGGCTGTATCTCATAAACCGTGGTAGCTAGACAGTTGAAATTTTCACAGATGATGTATTTCTGTTGCCGCTATAACAAAAAATACTAAAAAACAAAAGAAATTTAATATTAAGGGGGGCTCCCATACAACAAACGTGATTTTTTTGCTCATTTTTGCTCGATATTGAAATGGTAGCAGGTAGACGCTTAAAATGTTCACAATATATTGAGTTGATTATTTACTTAAAAAATAAGTAATTAAATTAAAATTTAATTAATATTTAGGGGGCTCCCATACAACATGTGTTTTTTTGCGGTTTTTTATAGATAATGGTACGGAACCCTTCGTGCGCGACTCCGACTCGCACTTGGCCGGTTTTTTTGTTTATCAACTCGATGTCCAGAGCCTTTATGGAGAACGTAACAAAAGGACGTCGGTCGTTGTGGAAACTGGTCTGAGTGGTTGTTTCCGATCCAATATTGGCTCGCCTCTACGCACCACTGGCCCAGGCCGCAACATTGTCCAGGTAGGACCGTTTCCTATGCAACTAAATGTATTTTCAAGAGGATTCCGCTTTACGCATCACATGCAAGTTAAATTTACTGGTTCCTGCGACTAAAATGTGGACCGTTATTGACAAACATCTGAAATGTAGAGCATTTTCTTGTTGGGCATTCTCGACGTGATCATTGCCAGCTTGCGCTTAAAATTGATTCCTATTGATATTTTTTACAGCACACAAATATTTGAAAAGAACAAGAAGGACCTACACAAAAATAGAGTAAAAAGTCGATCTGATCTCTATTATGAGATCTCTACCAGCAAGTCGAGTTCCGATGAGAGATTTATTGGCGGCTATTCTGCTTTATCATAGCTCTAACAGCATTGTATTGTACTGGAAACCGTTTACCACACAACAGTCTTTGGTGTAAAATGTTGTTAAAACCAAAATCTATTTAATCTAAAACCCACACAGAATATTTCAAGGTACCGAGCCTTACAACCCTTTGAAAATGAACGGCCATGTTGACATTTTGAATGAAAAAGTGCCTTCGAAACAAAAAAGCATCGCTCGCCAATGACCAATGGTGGAGTGTTGTTGTCGCGTGCGAGTGTGCTATTAGTCCGCCTTGCCAAGACGAACGCGCATTAGCCGTAGTGGAACCTTTAGTTCTGTTTAGTATAGGAGCTAGAGGACATTTGGATAATAGTTAAGTGTCAGTGTGAAACATACAGTTTTATGGACCACACGAGAGAGAAAGTATTTAGCATCTCTAGGGAAAAGGAATTCTGAATTACAGTTAAAAAAATCCGAAAAAATGGTACTATACATGTTGTTTCGAAATATCTGAAAGAAGCCTTACCCTACACTTTATTTCTCCTCCAAAAATTTGTTCAGGTCCGACAGCCGATTTTTATGGAGAAGTGAGAAACTAAAAGTAAATATACCTTCCTGTTTTTCGGATAACATTTTCTTTAAAATAATACTTGCTACTGAACTATGAGTGCCTGCTAGGTTGGAGAGCGGTGGCAAGCTGGGCGACACGTGCCTTATCTTGTACATAACCCATTTATTTAATATCTAATGAATTATGATGAATAAAGGGTTAAGCAGGTACCTACTGAAAATTCTCGCAAATCCCATCTTACTTCTAGGAAATCTGAACTATTCAAAATAACTAGATAATGCTTTAGCAAGGTCAATCTCTAAAAACATTATAAATGCCACAGATTTTCAACATTCTAACATAATATGTAAATATGACATTTTAGGTAAAAAGGTCCGCCTTACCGTTTTAAAAGTAGGATATAAATACTGGAGTAATTGAATTTCCCCGGAGATCCTTCCATTATAAAAGAAGTAATAGTCGCCGAGTAATTTACGGCATATTTATACGAGTTTTTACTGAGAACAGGTCCGAGGGATCTCAAACGTTTATAATTATTGTGAAAATTGCGTACCGGGTGCATTCAGAAATTCAATTTTATCAGTAAATGCATTTTCCGCGAAGTTAATTTGATGGACGACTCTTCTCGTATCTACTTAAGTACGGAACAATAACATAGCTGATTGATACATAAGCACTTGCACTATCTACTAACTGGAGTAGATAGAACTGCTACAATTTAGAAATATTTTAGTTGATGATTACTTAATTGGTCGGAAATAAACCTGTGAGATAGAAAATCACACAAACTAAAAACTAAAAATATGTTGATTGCTTGACCAAAAACTTCATTATCTGTTCCAAAATATCGATAACCAAACACAATTTAATATCTTCCACAGTCTTCAACATCCTTCATCTCTCGGTATTCAAATACATATTATACTACTTAAAATTACTCACACAGTCGCGTCTTCCACGAAAACCTGAAGGCTTAGCTTAGTACATCGCGACACTATTTAACCAGGAACTCATAAGACATGAGATGGCAGGCAATAACTCGATTACAGGGGCTGGAAGGGGTACACCAGGGGGGTAGGGTGAGATGGGATCACAGGAACTTAGTTAGTCTCTCGAAGGTGTCTAACTCACGTCTGAGATACGAGGATTATCGCTTTTGCCTGCAGCGTCGCATTTTGTCATACTCGCGGTTACATCTAATTGACATTTTAGCGAAATGCACATTGTTGCTTGCACAGATCTAACCACAGTCTCTCACCTTGGTTGCATGTGTATGTAGTTGTACTAAGCAGCAAGATAAACTTACAACAACTTACTTGTAGTCAACATTGATATACCTAGGCTGTATTGAGTGAAGGTGTGAAAGTGTAATTAAATAAAAATTGACCAAATAAGTAAATAGGACCTACCTATTCAGGCTTAGATTTTTAAATCTTTGGTATTTCCGGTTTCACCCACGCACGGAAAATGCTTTAGCTTAAATTTTTCCGCGATACTTATACAGGTGACCTAACGCAAGAAACAGGCAAGAAGTAAGTGTAATTGATTGTGTGAAAATTCAGCGTAATTCTGAAGAAAACACAAAACAGTATACCTAAAACATGCTATGAAATTGCATTGTAATCATTGCAACCAACCATTTTGTCGGTAAAACCAGGCAATTTCCCATTCGGGCAACGCAAAGGCACACTCCAACTTGTAGAGGGTAAACGCACCAGTTTCCGGCCGCACAAAGCGCACATTGCCTCGCACACAAAAGGTATCGTGTACAAAGTTAGCGGGGATGCAATCACAAGTTTTGCAGCCCTGTGCGGGAACTAGCTCTGTACGATCACTAACAGGTCGAGTTGCCCCAATGCAGTACGATAGTCCTTATGATGCACTGAAGATGACGGTATATACTACTCCCAGAAGGGCTGTTGAATCAAAGAGATCGCGACTGTACTTCAACTCATACTTTACTCGGTACATTTACATACTCTGTTGTGATTTGTCGCTAATTGTAAAAGAGGAAGTCTTATTTGTATGTCCAATGGTAAATAATAAGTTTGAAACGTCCTTTCTGAATCTAGAGGTCCTGAGAATCGGCATCCTAAATGTAGCATTTAGAGTCTACGATTGTAAAATAATTTGCATTCCCATTTGCATATCTCAATAAAACATCAACACATTATTTTAGGTTTTCTACCGTCTAACATGTAACTTATAACCCTTATATACCCTATATACTTACTACCCAAATAAAATAGAAGCAACTGATTATTGACTAAGAAACTAAACTATATGTAAGTATAGCAAACCTAACCTACCCGCCCGCTATACACACGGAAGAACCTTCAACCACATCCTGTTTAAAGATGTTGGTGGAATTATTAACTAAGATTCGACTAACAAATAAGCAAGTTTTGTGCTCCCCGGATTAGAGATCCGTAGATCCGGTCCGAGGGCCCCGGGGGTGTTGTTGTAAGTTTGTAACCCTCTATAATGTCTACATTATAGGTACTGTACTGTATCGTCTACCTTAAAATTGGATTAGGAAAGGAGTCAAAATATGTTGATTCCTAGTGGAAGGAAACCCCTCTATGAAATTTTAGTGTAACCCCGGTAATTGTGATTTAATTGACTTCTTTTAGTAGTTTTTGATCAGATTTTAATTATTTTTTTACACAAATTATGACATTGAAAAGGAAAGAATCACAAACACTAATTTAGAGTTATAAACAAGCCGATTGATGATCGATGATTCGCCATTGGCCGATTACTTGATACGTGGATGGATATAGATAGTTAGTAACATTCTATCAAATTAAACCCTTCCAGGGAGTGGTCGTTTCCTACCTCAGTCAGATTTTAATGTTTCATCCACTCTTACCGGTATTAAAGATTCGTATCTACCAGGCAGGAAGGCGAACTATTAGTTTGATTTCGGTTTTATAACCACTTTCAATTTACCAGATTTACCCGCAATATATACATGTGATGGTTTACATAAAATAGAAACTCGTTTTATGAAGAAAAGAAGTTTCTATAGTGGTGGCAAGCGAAAGAAATGTTTCTGGGAAAGGTGTCTGAAAGCTGATACCTCGCTGATACAGACTAGACGGGAAGAGGAGTAGATTATCCTATAATCCTTGTCTTTCTAATCAAGGGCTCTTAGAAGTACGAAACTCAAATAGCAACAGATTTTACAGGTTTTAAGGTTTATAAAGCCGAATTTGTGACTCCGCGAAAATATTCCTAGGTACCCACTCTACGACTTCAAATTCGTATTATTTATGTACCACCGATTTAAAAAAATAATCTTAGGTTAATGTATATTCATTTGTATTGTGTAATGCAATATTATCAGTTAGAAGAAATATTTGGTAGGCTCGTTTTCGTGTTTATAGACGACATTTGCATGAAGTTTTGGTAAGTTATTGTTAGCCAAATTGAGAACCTTCAAATCCATAGAGAATACAAAGTAGGTTGATGTTGAGTTACACGAAACTATTTTGAAATTAAAGTTGTCACAACTAATTTAATCGCGGGAATCTCATAGGATAGTCACTTGTTTCAGTTGCTCAGCTTAAAAATTTGTTTCGTGAAACTCAGGATGAGTCTCTTTATTAATCTGTGGTTGAGTATAAGTCTATACATGTATAAACCAGGCTCTGATTAACTGCCTGCACGTTGCCTGCAATCGATCTGTCTTAATAATTCTAGAACCTATTGTCTACGATAATTGGTGATACTAGATAATTTCTCTATCCACGTAAATGTGGAAATTATTCATTACTAATAAAGCGATTACATATAAAGTTCCGAGAGAGATGGTTGTGTGAAACGTTTTTGTCGTTATTCATCGGTAGTTCAGCTTAAAAACTAGCTTGATAATTTCTTTGTAATGCTAACGCTGACGACACGGCGTAAAGTTCCTTTAAACTATGTACCTACAATGATGAATAAATAATTTGATTTCAATCAGCATTAAGTCATTTTTAGGGTTCCGATCCTTAAAAGGAAAAAGGAACCCTTATGGCTCACTTTGTTGGATTTTCATTGTAATCGCAAGTGAAGGAACTCAAAACGTAAAGGGTACTTCCCGTTGGCCTACAATTATGTGGCACAATGAAAGGTCATAAAGCACGAGTAAAGTGTAAAATTTAAACTCTAAATTTCTGTCTTTCTGCAAAAATATGTAATTCGGTTTACATTATTCTATCTTTTTATGTACCTACATTAGATACCTAATTACACCAGTTATTACGAGGTAACAATCTACAAGTGTGATCGGAACCCTTAGTGCGCGAGGCTTACTCGCACTTGAACGTTTATTAATTATTGAAATCGGTTGGAAAACTATGGAACCGCTACCAATAGATAGTAAGAACTCGTAAAACAATTGTTCGTACCTATTGGATGACTGCTTTTAAACTACTTAAAAAATAAACTTGATTATACTCTATCTTCGGCGTGGACGTGGAGATGCTAAATTACAGGTTCCTAATGTAAATTTACAGCCCTATAAGCTCAGACAGGGTGGCAGCAGTACCTAGCCCATTTGGCCCCATCTAATAAAAAAAGTATTAAAAAAAACCTTTTAAATCTTCTGCAGAAACATTCTAAAATAAGATTGTTTAGCGAGGTCCGACGACCCGATCACCATCCGTCGTATCATCGACAGCCAATCCAATTTGTGGGTGGCATCAACGGAGCAGTAAATTAAGAATTAATACGGAAGCTAATAAATAATCATTTTAAAACATGCATCGGGATATATCCTTTCTAACGAAGTTTTCTGGCCGATCGGGAGGCGGACAGAGAGCTGCGAAAGTAAATCTGCAAGACTTTTGTAACATAAATTAATAGTAAAATAAACTTTATTATTAGATACGCGTTTTCCAAACACTTAATTTAACACTGCAATGAAAAAAAAGATGTTGAAAACAGATGTGTTTGTTTTTTGTGTCTACATTGACAGTTCACATTTCCACATTTACTCTAAATTAAAAGCAAATCGAAGCTAAAGCAGATACTTAATTTTCAATATCTCATACTTGTTCTATCCTGATATTACAGATGAAACAAAGGGGATATCATAACTAGAAACTGATAGGAATAAAAAAACTTAAAACTTATCCAGATATAGTGAATCGGAAGTTGTGTTCGTTGATCCTGGGCTGTGGGGTCTGGCTGCAATATTTTAACCTACGGACCCCGGGATAGGTTTTAGATGAACCCTTAACTTCTCGGGAAATAATCTCATTCGGCTACACTTAATTGCGACGAGACTGGATGGATTTTCTCTTAGTCAAGATTGAATTTTATTCTGATAGGAATATCTTTACAGTGCACTAGACATCTGATGTAACTTTACACAAACACTCGTTTTATTTTTTTGTAGTAAAAGATTAAAAGAAATAGCGTGGTCAAATTAAGGAAATCAGACTGAATAATTCGTGTAGTTTTACACGAATTATTCGGCCTGATCATCGATTTTTGACCAAATCCACCAAATTTTCCTATTAAGTCTAAAGTATTTTTTGTTGTTATGAGAAATTTTTGAAAGTTAGTGTACCGTTACTTTTTATCAGGTCATGGATGTATAATATGTTGTGATGTTTACTACCTAGTCAATGAATCAAAATATCCTAATTATGACAATGGTTAATGGCAGATGTATTATTTATCCCTTAGAACGTTTCTTACCGTACAGCTTAAAGTACAGTAGCGTTTTACCAAATTTTCGAATACATAAGCGATTATATCGATCGAAAACTCAAGATTACGCCCCGACCAGACCCTTCAAAAATAATGATTACTTTTAAGGATTGCTATATTGTTTAATAACCATTATTGGTGCTTTGGGGCGCAGCATTAGTTACTCTTTTTAAATCATATTCGCAGAATCGACCACAATCTTAATGTTTACAAATGTGCGGGAGTTAAGGCGACGACGATCGATAGTTGAATTTATTGAAATTAATGTTTTTGAGACATTGCTTTCATGTGAATTGTATATACGTACTGCATTATTGTATAACAATTGTTTGACAATCATACTCGTATTGACGAGTATAAAGTGTAGGACCACTGGTAGTACCACGGGGGATGAAGGTACATACCATATGAGATTTCTTAACGACTCTCCAAATTACCTAAGAAGTTAAATCTCAATTGTTGATATATTAATTTCCAAAAATCCCTTTTCAGCGGTAAGGAAAAATCTTAAAACATATAAAAAAATAGAGTGCTGATCAAATCATGATAATCCACGATGATATTTATAAAAGGCTTACCCTTAAACATTCAAAACTTTAAAAATGCCCATAAAAACGATGAGATCGGTTTCGGCTAAGTAGTTTTTGATCGGGCACCCGATGGCGAATTAGACCGAGGAGGACGGGACCAAAACGAATCACAAAACTTACCTAACCATTATCTGAAACATTCATCTAATTCAATATTATTAAAATTTCTTCCTCACTTCCCACAGAAATGCAGATATCTGTTAAGTATGTATTGAAATATTGATCTATGGAACAGAACAAATGGATATAAATTTACCCCACCTAATAGATGGAGAACAACAACTACTTATTTTTTCATCCCATATCCGCCGGGTAAACCCGTAGAAATAATCGCGCTCCTAAGGAATAAAAATTTGTGCCAAACAAATAGTATCGTGACAAACATCCATGATTCAAAATGGCTGCCTACGCTAAATAAACGCGAGAATGAAATCCAATTATGGCAACAAAAAATACTCCAACACATAGACGCTTGCCTCACTCAGGGCCAATACGTGCAGTGCTTTTATTTCAGAAGATTTATGCACTTCGTTATTATGAAACGGAAAATAGAGGATGTAGGCGAGAGAAAATATTGGGTCAAGTATCTATTTATTTTTCGAAAATACAGGGAAAATCTTTTTCTACCTTCTACTTTGCTGTAATAATAGTACTTGTAACGAGCTCTACATGATAGATGAAGAGAATACAAAGACATCTACATAAGCATACAAACTTCAGTCATCTTTCAGTCATCCTTCAGCATTCGATCAAATCAATCATACAAATACTATACATACGTCACAGCATGCTGAAGAGCGCAGCAAGGCGAGAGAGGTGCAGAGGACCGCGGAGCGAGAGGGCTCAGCGACAACTTCACACATCACTGCGAAATACCGACCAAGCAGGGTCGATCCATACATTTAGTCGTTATATTTTGTTAAATTAAGCAAAAATCATTGAAGAAAGTCAATATAAGTGCATGTCAACTCAAGCAGCTTCGAGTCTTCATTTCCATCCATACAATCACCCATACAAAAGGATAGAAGCTCGTCATTCATACATCTCGTACTTACACGTCGGCAGTCAACACAGCATTCATCCAAAAGGCAACTAAAACCAAAATAATCATGGTCCTTCTAGTTCGGATAAGCAAGATTACCAGCAGCCCGGAATACATCCACCATCGAGAAGTATCTACAAAGAAACGCATAGTGCAAGTGCATACCTAACTGCAATCCATCAGACATGTGCTAAGTGCAAGGATCAGCCTTCGGTGATGTTCAACGAATAAGGATAAAGCGAGCGAGTTTGTGAGTCCATTCCAATTTGAATTTCTTATTAAAATAATATACAAATCAATAATTTCTTCGAAATACCACAGGTTAAAACAGTGACCTACTTATTTCGCCGTGCGGCACGGCCATATTGCATTTCATTTCCTATTATTCTTTCGTATCAGTAAAGTCAAATAACTCATCAAATTCCATACTTTAGATCATCAAACATTAAATTCAGTAATCAAAGCGTAAAGTTAGCCATCATAGTCAGATATTTCACCTAGTTACCGGGTGAATTAGGTAATAGGTACGCATACCAGCGCGAGTAGCGAATCATTTTTCTTTGTGCAGGTTGGTCAGGAATGTGGTAAACAACTTGTTTGCGTCGTATAGCGGATAGTTAGATTTATAATTTCAATATCACCTATTCATTGCTAATTAGGATTTGACTGTTTTACTAGATAAAACAGCCAAACTATAAATACAATTTATCAACTAAATAATTTATCAGTGCAGGTCAGCTGTCGTAAGTTTTGCTTATCACAAACCTAACTTGTATTGTTTGTATCGACAGCACTCCCGATCTCATAGTCTTTCAACATGGCAGAATTAAAAGAATTAATTCGTAAACGAGGTTCAGTTAAGGGTCGCTTAACGACCTTTGCAAATTATATACACAGTATACATTCAGCTTTAACTCCAATTCAAGTCGCAGAGTTGCGTTTACGTTTATCAAAATGTGAAGAAATTCACTCTCAATTTAACGAATGTCAGACCGCAATAGAATGTACAGTCGAAGAAAAAGATCTTTCGACATACACTGCTGAACGACAAGACTTTGAGAATCAGTACTTCTCGGTCGTGTCTAAAGCGCAGATGATTGTTGAAAGTACACAAGAAAGTAATGATGACGATGACTCATCTGTTCACTCATGCATTTCAGGAAAGGCAAAGTCTCCGGCGAAGGGGAAGTTGACCGGGACGACTCGTGGAATAAAACTGCCCACTATACAAATCCCTAAGTTTGGCGGTCGGTACGAGGACTGGCTTGAGTTCCGTGACACCTTCACGTCATTAATTCATGAAAATTATGGTATCACCGAGATTCAGAAGTTTCATTATTTGAGGGCTGCCCTGGAGGGGGAAGCGGTACAGGTAATCCGATCGTTGGAGTTCTCATCTGGAAATTACACCATAGCCTGGGATTTATTGTGTGAACGATATAACAATTCTAGATTATTAATTCAGAACCACATTCAATCGTTGTTTTCTTTAGAACAACTTAAACGAGAGTCCGCCCAATCTATACGCAAAGTAATAGAAACATTTTCGAAAAATCTGAGAGCTTTAGATACTCTTGGGGAACCTACTAAATCGTGGGACACCCTTATTATATATATTATGAGTTCAAAACTGGATGCTAGGACTTTGAGAGAGTGGGAGGAGCATAAAAGTAGGATAACAGATATTACGCTCGCTGAATTCACGTTGTTTCTAAAAAATAGGGCTGATCTACTAGAAACACTAAACATGAGTAACAAAGTAGACAAACCAAGGCAATACACTGAACATGTAAGGGGACTAGCTACCGTTGCAGATTCATACGCACTGTACACACAAAGCTGCCCTATATGTCAAGGTAATAGTCATCGTATATTTGGTTGTGAGATTTTCAGAGGTCAATCTGCAAGTGAGAGAGCAGAGTCTGTTCGGAGGCTGCGGTTATGCAACAACTGTCTCCGGCCAGGTCATCAGGCTCGCGTTTGTAGGTTAGGGCCGTGTATGAAGTGCAATGAAAAACATAATTCATTGTTGTGCCGCCATAGGCAAAATACAGATGAACAAAGCAAGGAAACACCAGTCGATATCCATGCAACGTCGCTCTCAGTCCAAATGACAGAGCGAGTGTTGCTCTCGACTGCAGTGGTATACATAGCAGACAAAGATGGTCGCCGTCATGAAGCAAGGGCTGTTCTCGATTGCGGGAGCCAAGCATCGTTCATGACGGAGAGATTACATAATACATTGATTGCATCGATTGAGTCACGAGTAAACCAATATAATGCGCAGGTAACATTCTTAGTGTTACCTCAAATAGCAAACTTATCAAACAACACGATGCAAATACAGAAGTTGAAATTATCCAGCGAAATACAATCCATGTTAGCAGATCCCGAGTATCATCGTCCGTCTAGTATCGATTTATTACTAGGCGCAGACATTTTTTGGGATCTATTGATTCAAGGTCAGATCCGTATCGGCGAGCACCGTCCTGTTCTGCAGCAGACACAGCTCGGATACATTGTGTCGGGACCCACCAGTGGTCTTGGTCACGAATACAATACAGGTAGAAGAAGAGACAATACAATTACATGCAATTTTATACAGAATGAAAACACAGGTAACATACACATAAATACACAAATACAAAATCAGTTAGAGAAGTTCTGGTCACTGGAAGAGATACCAGATAATACATATTCAGTATATTCCGCCGAGGAAAAACAATGCGAGGACAACTTTGTACACAATTTAAAGAGACAAGAAGATGGCAGGTTTTCAGTTTCGATTCCACTGAAAAGGCCTAAAACATGTTTAGGAGATTCTTACGCAAGAGCTAGACAATATTTTTTCTCCCTCGAAAGGAGATTGCAACGATTACCAAAATTAAAGCAAATGTATACAGAATTTATCCACGAGTATAAAGATTTAGGTCACATGTCAGAAATAACAGATCAAAATGCAAATTCACACAGTCAAACCTCGTATTACTTGCCACACCATGGCGTCCTTCGTGAGAGTAGTTCGACGACCAAATTAAGGGTAGTATTTAACGCGAGCGCGCCTACAACTACAGGTGTCTCATTAAATGATATACAGATGGTCGGACCCACAATACAGAGTGATCTATTCACTATACTCATACGCTTTCGACATTATTCATATGTTATGACAGGAGACATCGAAAAGATGTATAGACAGGTAGATATTCACAAAGAACAAAGACATTTACAAAAAATAATATGGAGAGATGATCCCGCTGACGATTTGCGGATTTTCCAATTGAACACCGTCACCTATGGCACAGCGTCAGCGCCATTCCTCGCTATACGTTGTTTGAAGCAGCTTGCCATGGAGTGTGAGGACAGCGTAACAGCGCAAATAATCGACGAAGATTTTTACGTAGATGATCTGGTAACTGGATCTCAGTCAGTCGTTCAATTGCAGAAGATTCGTGATGATGTTTGCGGAGTTTTGTCTTCATGTCAATTCAATTTACGAAAAATCAGATCAAATGTTAACATTTGTGAAGTATCCATTTCAGATTTAGCACAGAAACTAAGCTTAGGTGAACCCAGCTCATCACACACATTGGGTCTGGGCTGGTCACCTTCAAAGGATGAGTTGTATTATGATATCCAATCACCAGCAAATACAAACATAACCAAGAGATCAGTTTTGTCATCAATTGGACAAATTTTTGACCCATTAGGTTTGTTGACTGTCGTGGTCATTCAGGCAAAAATATTTCTTCAAAAGCTTTGGTTGCTCAAAGTTTCATGGGACGAACCATTACCCCGGGATATTGTAGCAGAGTGGCAAAAATATGCTGCCGAGTTACCGCAGCTTACCAATCTGCGTATACCGAGATGCACATCAGCTTTGGAACCAAAATATCTTGAGCTACACACATTCTGTGATTCTTCCCAGGATGCTTACGGTGCCTGTGTTTATGTTAGGTCACTATCGAGCGATAATCAAGTTCAGGTCCACTTGTTATGTGCAAAGAGTCGAGTTACGCCACTAAAACCAGTTACAATACCGCGGTTAGAATTGTGCGGAGCGCTCACAGCTGCTCGGCTTACTGAAAAGGTTCTAAAGGCATTTCGGCTACCTGTGGGTAGATGCATTTTTTGGACAGATTCGTCTATTGTACTAGGTTGGTTGAAAACAGCACCTAATAAACTAAAACAATTTGTAAAAAACCGTGTTGCAGAGATTCAGGAGTCAACAAAGAGACATGAGTGGCGCCACATACCCACTGCACAGAACCCAGCTGATTTGTTATCACGTGGAGTCAATATCACAGAAATACAGAACTTAGATTTGTGGTGGTCAGGTCCGAAATTCTTATTACAGTCAGAACAACATTGGCCCAAATTAAACTTTACACAAAATGTAGTTATGCCCGAAATAGTTACTTGTACAGTAACCACAGAACCCGAAAATACAGATTTAATACAATTTGAAAGGTTTTCTAAACTACTCAGATTGAAAAGATCATTAGCGTTTGCACTCAGATTTATACACAACAGTCAAAAGCGGAACACAAAAATTGTAGGTCCATTAACTTGTAATGAAATTGAAACAGCGTATACATGGTTATTAAAATGGTCTCAAATTCAGTCGTTTGATCAATACAATTCTTTGTCAAACGGACAAAGCTTGCCAAATAAAGACGTTCTTCTGCACCTATCACCTTACATAGACGAGACAGGTCTAATCAGGGTAGGTGGGAGATTAGAAAATTCAAAGTTCGAGTACAACAAGAAGCATCCAGTTTTGATTTCATGTAAGCATCCAATTGCCAAACTTATATTCAGAGACGAACATATTCGAATGTTTCATGCTGCACCTCAACTATTACTTGCGTCAGTTAGAGAACGGTTTTGGCCGTTAGGCGGACGTAGCATGGCTCGTAATGTTGCACACGAATGTCAAAGGTGTTTCCGGATGAGGGCTCAAATTGTTAACCCTATTATGGGGCAGTTGCCTAAGCAGCGTCTCGATCCAGGGTATCCCTTTCAGACCACCGGTGTGGACTACGCGGGTCCTCTTACCGCCGCTGACAAGAAGGGACGTGGGTGCAGGTTAATAAAGGTTTACGTCGCGGTCTTCGTCTGCTTCACTACGAAGGCAATTCATTTAGAATTGGTCACTGATTTGACCAAAGAAGCATACATAGCCGCCCTACGCAGGTTCATAGGGCGCCGATCCAAGCCAGCTGTCATGTTTTCGGACAACGGCACTCAGTTTGTTGGAGCTAAGAATGAAATCAATAACTTTTTAAAACAAAACTCATCAGCGCTGTCCGAAAGCATGGCAAATGAAAGCATTGAATTTAAGTTTATCCCCGCTTACGCACCTCATTTTGGAGGACTATGGGAGGCGGGAGTAAAGTCTTTTAAATTTCATTTAAATCGAGTATTAGGAGAAGCACGCCTCACATATGAGGAATTAAACACGGTGTTAATACAAATAGAGTCAATCTTAAATTCACGTCCTTTATATCCTATTTCATCTGATCCTAACGATCTCACTCCATTAACCCCTGGTCATTTCTTGGTTGGACGACCTCTATCCGCTCTGCCAAGTCCGAGGTTCGAAGACATAAATCCGAATAGGCTGCAACGTTGGGAGCGCGTAGAACAATTGCGTCAGCACTTTTGGATCCGATGGCAGAAGGAGTACGTCTCTGAACTACAACTGAAGAGAAAATGGAGATCTTCGAAAGGACTCTTAGAGAAGGGGACCTTGGTGCTGATCAAAGAGGAGTACTTACCACCGATGAAATGGTGTCTCGGCCGCATACAAGAAGTCATTCCCGGAACAGATGGAG
Source organism: Argyresthia albistria (assembly GCA_963457715.1). Lineage (NCBI taxonomy): Eukaryota > Metazoa > Arthropoda > Insecta > Lepidoptera > Argyresthiidae > Argyresthia > Argyresthia albistria. The sequence goes on along the minus strand of OY735267.1, from coordinate 5,163,457 downwards.
TAGGACGAGTAGCTGATATACTTACAAACAAAGGCGTCATCAGACGCGCTTTCAACAGGATCTGTCCCCTGCCAGCAGCAGATGACCCAGTAAACAGAAATTTTGTTGAAAGCGAGACTTTCAACGCTGGGGGACATGAAGAGAATACAAAGACATCTACATAAGCATACAAACTTCAGTCATCTTTCAGTCATCCTTCAGCATTCGATCAAATCAATCATACAAATACTATACATACGTCACAGCATGCTGAAGAGCGCAGCAAGGCGAGAGAGGTGCAGAGGACCGCGGAGCGAGAGGGCTCAGCGACAACTTCACACATCACTGCGAAATACCGACCAAGCAGGGTCGATCCATACATTTAGTCGTTATATTTTGTTAAATTAAGCAAAAATCATTGAAGAAAGTCAATATAAGTGCATGTCAACTCAAGCAGCTTCGAGTCTTCATTTCCATCCATACAATCACCCATACAAAAGGATAGAAGCTCGTCATTCATACATCTCGTACTTACACGTCGGCAGTCAACACAGCATTCATCCAAAAGGCAACTAAAACCAAAATAATCAATAGACTTGTAGTTTTGTTGAAAGAAACGCGATGCGATCGCCTTTTAGAAGATAGGTATTACAGGTACTGTTTGACATTACCAAATTAAATATCCAAAATACTGCATGAATATGGAATACGATTACTTACATGAATATCGTTGCGCTCAGGAGGCAGTTGTGCGTAATTACCAGTCGGGCCCGATTTACCATCCCTTTATTACATTCAAGCATAAAAATCGATGCAAATTTCATGGACGTCCAACGGACATTCTCAAGTTTCGATGCTCTTAAATGGAGTACTTATAGATACATACATAACAATATGTCCGTTTACTTTTGTGATTGGTGTGGTGTTTGGAAACAGTCAAAATCTCAACCAAACATTAGACTCTATCTGTATAAAAAAGCCAACTGAAAATGTAACACTAAGCTCCAGCTCTATTTACGGTTTCATTACCTCTATTTACGGTAACACCATATTTTTAAAAAATAAGGGTGAGAACCTCTGTATGTATTCAAAAGCTTTCCACGAAAAGAAATGACATTCAAAATCATTGTTTTGCCAAACAACGGACCCCACCCCCTGCCTACCCCTGTACCCACCGCCTGTAAGTGAAAATGTCATTAATGCCTCCGAGTGAAATTCGCTGCCTAATCTTGTCGTTGCAAAGCTTATTACATTAAATGTAAATGTATAAATTCAATACAACAGCGTAATCTTCGAATAAAGTTTTCAATAGAAAGCGTCAACTCATCGTGGATTGCGAACCCTTGCCTATTGAAGGAACTCGGCCTTCCCACCACGGTTGAGTAACACTTAAAAAATTGATACAATTTGTTGTTTAATTTTATTTCTAATATCAACGCTGAAGGGCTCAAACGGCGTTCTAGTTTAATATGTTGACAGCGAATAATTACACCGCTTATCATATTTACGAGTATTAATTAAATAGTAATTCATTTTACGCTAGCTACACGTTTGTCCGATGCAATGTAATGTAGACACGCATCCAATTAATTTCGAAATACTTAACTTTACTTTTTCTGTAATCTAATTTTTCTGTAGAAGGTTTTACTCGGTCGTTTATTAGCCTTTAAATGTCTTTAAGAATGGCTTGGCAATGACTCGACATCGCGGACTCAAATCTCGCGTTTCTATTTCCTATTAATCAAATTGTAAGCCCAAATAAAACGTCAACATGGGGGTTTTGTGTTGCTTATTGCTTGTGTGTGACTTTTACAGCAGCCTGTTAAACAAATATAATGCATACATGTTAATGTACATGTTATTATTTTGAATTTTCAATACAGTAATATTATAAAGATGTAATCCTATGTTTATACAAATCAAGTATAAATCAACCTTACCTAGTATACAGGGTGACTGTGAAACCCCTAGCTACATTTTAAGGGGTTGTTAGGAACATCATTCTGAGCAACTTTCATTATGAAACCGATTTGATCAGAGCAACTTTATTTTTCACTTCTCTCCGTACAAATCAGCTGATCCACTCAGGCCAAAATGTACTGGGAAGTGAAAAATAAAGTTGCTCTGATCATATCGGTTTCTTAGTAAAAGTTGCTCAGAATGATGTCCATAACAACCCCTTAAAAATAGCTAGGGGTTTCAAAGTCACCCAATAGAATAGCGAATAGGTAGAATCGCGTTTGTGTGTTTTATCCTGTTTTATCGATTAATCCATTGAATGTTTTATTGATATCGTATATTCGATATATATCGAACATATTTTATTCCAAACCATAATGCATCCTCGACATTTAAACTACGATTGCCTACCAAAAAACCCTTTCATATTATATTATATATGGCATCAAAACATTTCATATCTAAATCGATCTGTCAGTAACTTTTCAGCATCCAATATCGATATCTACTATTGAAGTCTGTGGCATCCAAGCGTTCTACGCACATGTGTCACATTCCGAACAGAAGCCATATTCCGGGCGCCGCGTCACCTCATAATAATATGAGGAGTTGAGGAGCTGTCAACTGCTGTGATCCAGGTCGCCCATCCTGGCTCCGAAGTCGCAGCGTCACTGCATAGCAATAACCGATTGTTGAGAATTACGTGGAGGCGACACAAAGCCGTGGGGTTTTTAGGGTTCGTCTCTATTTGGTCGGGTAAAAAACTGGTAGATGAGCCGGGCTAGAATAAGAGTTTTGTGTGCTAGGCTAAATTAGATAGTTTAATAGAAATAATATCAGGTAAAAAGCTATATAACAACTGGCAAATTACTTACAAGTATGAACTACATAGGTAGTCGAAGTTTTGTTTATCACTTAAGGCAAAATTATAAGTTCCAGTCGCGTTATGTTAAGTACCGAGTTGTAATTTTGTTTTAATGACATTCATGCGTCTATTTTTGGTTTTCAAGAGTACTCCAAATAATCTTTGCCTATAGTTTCGGAACCCATACCGCTTTAGCCCCGCCTGCGCTTCTCAACTTTTTTTCCCGACTGCCCCCACCGCGAACACAACCACTCGTTTTTACACAAACATCGGTGACAATGGGATACGGGGCTTTCCAGTTTTTTCTCCACTTTGATTGATGCTTTCCAATCCAATCCACTCCATAAATTATAACACGCGGTAGATACAGCGTCGAGGTTGTCATGAAAAATGCTCTCCACGATGATATTAATGTGATTATTTGTTATTATGTATTAAACTTGTTGGTTTTTGTGATGAGACCACCGTTCCGGAATTCCTCCGGACTTCGATTTGTTTAGAGATGATGTTATAATGTAATGATGTTTTTACCATCCGAGAATATGCAATGATATGATGAGCGGCAATCGATACTTGTTGGTTACTCTGATGTTTTTGTGTTTGTAGCATTAGCATGATTGCAATGTGCTCGATGGACGTGAACTCCAATTCCACCAGCGTTAATGAATATGTTGTCTAGTATTATCCGTCTATTTACAGAGGATACAGTTGACACATGAATTGACGTCGATATCGTGAGTATTATAAAATCGTCGAGAAAGGACACATATATTTGCGATATGCAAGAGCTTTTCCGGACCCACGTTGATCGAACTTATGTACGCATAGGCGTTACCGTACTACCAAATGGCAACGTGCCTATATTTGGCACAAAAAACTAATGTGGAAAATAATACAAGGTGGCATTTAATAAGCTGACCATATTTTCGGAAGTGATAGTAGTACCCATCATTGTGAACAACTTTCTCCAAAAAACAACAAACATTGGGAGACCCATTGGTACTATCATTCCCAAAAATATGGTCAGCTATTTAAATGTCACCCTGCATAATCTATGGTTGGCGTAAATATATTTTTTTACACTTCTTGTAAGTATACGCTGGTGTTGAGTCGTTTGGTACACTTCTGGTTTTTGATCAGACTTGAAAACCCTCATTAGTAAACCGCAGCTCAACCGTCAAAAAGATGTCCAATGGTTATTTTGATTTACTTTTTACTATAACTATAACAAACAATTGAATACAAATTAAATTGCTCAAGCTAAACGCTAAATTGCTCGATGAATTACAGCTCTAAATTCGCCGGCACGTATTTAATTTTTGTATTTTCGGCCATTTTGTTTCCCAATATGCGGATGGCACAGCCCGTCAGGCGGCGTCACTGCGGTGGTCCATTTATCACGGCCTAAGCCGCCGCCGATATTATGATGAATGCAGACCCGCCCGCCTTACGTGCTCCCGCCCGCCCGGGCTTGCTCAAGTCGAGTTACGCCTTTGGCGGATTCTCGGATATGTTCGAATTGGGTTTCTAGCAAAACAAGAAGCAGAAAAATATGTTTGTTTTTTGGTTTGAAATAACAGCAAAATAAAGTTTACTTTGTCACAATATGCGAGCTCCGTATTCTAAACACGCCCAGTCGCTTCTGGGCAAAAGAGTCCTTTGACTTTGACAGTGGGTACCAAGACGTCAATTAATGTCTATTGCAGGGGGATGAGAACTTGATTTCCCCTAATTTTAATGTATTTTTTTTCCTTTTCGGCCAGGAGAATGACAATCTCTCGACTGAATGGGTTAAATAGTTTTCCCGCTTGCTTATTTATTACACAGGACAGGAGTAATGCAGTAGAATCTGGTGCTGGTCATAACGATATTTAATTTATCATATTAACGAACTTACGTGTTTCGGATAAGATTTTAAACTCCAGGTGCGCCGGTTACTATCGCTCTTGGTGTGTAGTATTCGGAAAAACCCCGCTGGACCTGCGATGAGCCAGCGTGGTCTCGTATCCAGGTATAGGCCTATATGATCCTAGGTGAAGTTATGAGTAGGCTAAATTGATTAAATAATGATAGTCGGAATGATAGCACTAAACCCTTAAATATACTAATACCCGGAACACCTGTATCTTAACATAATATTAACTATGACTAGAAATAGACTGGCAAATAGGTTGATGTCATTTTCCGCAAATTTAATTCTGTGGCCTTTCAAATTCCTTTATCAAACCGCAGAGACAATGCACACAGACACGTACTTATTGTGATCTGAGGATCTTTCGATATCGAGTGATGGCGTCGAGAGGCTTTCACAAAAGAATGAGAACAGGAAAGGAAGACCACTTGGGACTGAAGTGGAGCCCTACTTGAAGGTAGACTAGGCCAGAGTCCTGGCTTTGCTCTTTAGTGAGCCGTGGCCGAGTTGCCGGCTCTAGATTTATGCTGAGAGATAATCATGTGATTTAACGTTCAGCCTATATTAAGTTAAAACATACCCAAAAATTTGTGGCCTTAGAATTATTCTTTAATTTAAATAACACAAAAAGGTATTTTTTGGTGGTTTTACAGGTGATAAACCTACCACCAAATCAATGGCTAAGTATAAATAATAGTTACAATACAAGCATAATTATAAATGTCAAATTGCTAACGAGAGACGGTCACACATGTTTGCACCTTTATCCCATAAAAATCTGAAATCTACAACTTTAACCCCCTAACCCCCTAAATCTGGGGTGCAAAGTATTTATGAAAAACTGAATTTTAGGTTACTTTTAGGGTATTTTGATGGTGTTAGTCCACTCGCACTTGGCAGCTTATTTAGTATTTTTTGTTATAGCAGCAACAATAATATATCATCTGTGAAAATTTCAACTGTCTAGCTATCTGTTTCATGAGATATCTCAGGCTATATACCCTGATGACCATTATCTATAAAAATGGCTAAAAATCATGTCTACTGCATGGGAGCCCCCTTTAATATGTATTTAAATCTGTTGTATTTGTTGTAATAGCGGCAACAGAAATACATCATCAACTGTCTAGCTATCACGGTTCATGAGTACAGCCTGGTGACAGACGGACAGACGGACAGCGGAGGCTTAGTAATAGGGTCCCGTTTGGCACCCTTCGGGTCCGGAACCCTGATTCATAAGGGTTACTTTTTTTCCTTATAAGGATCATAATCCTAAAAATATTACAAACAGACAGACGAATTTGACAATAGCGAGTTCGCTAGTCAGTAGAGTTGAATGGGTGTAGACAAGTGGCCCTTTCACCAATGCGCTAGAACTCTCCACGATCAGTTGATACAGGCACGGTCGGTCGGTCGAACCCTCATCCATACAATTGTTGATTTTGATAACTTAGCGATATCGGCAATTTTATCTTGAGGGTTTAGGAAACCATCTATGATTATTTTATCAACTCAGTTTTGCATTACGGTGCAATTATATTTTGTCTGTTTAATTGGTAGGTAGCTTTCCTTTCTTATTTAAGTGAAGACTAGCCTCCCTAGTCTCACATAAGCAACCTAGAGAAAAACATTAACACCAGACGCCTGGCATAATCGTCGGAGCAATATGCCACAAGCGTGTCACTTAAGTACCTATGTTATTTTTCTCGTCAGGCGCTAACCTTGAAAGAAATAAAGACGCAATAAAATCTAATAAAAGCATAGAAAAACAACTGTCATTTGACATTTGCAACAGTAAGTCGCACTCAATTATTCACCCGCCACCCTTGTCGCCACTTGAAAAAATCCAATCAGCATAACGCGTCACTTAAAAATCGATCCCCAATTTGTAAGCACTTCTCAAATCTCTTTGCATAGATATAAAATATGTATAAGCAAGTGGTTTCCTTCTCTTTTAATATATTCATAGCTTGTGCTGGATCGTATTTAAATATTTACATAAGTGACACGCACAACGGGCGTTCCGTGACGTTTGTCGATAAAATGTATTGAGTGGAAGGAAACGGTAGCGCGAGTTGCTTAGGTATAGGTCCATTTCATTTTACGGAAAATATAGGTAGGTTCTGTAAGATGATGAGTTTCAACTTGTTATTTGCCTTCTTCACCGTTGCTTACATTTTTGCTCATCATATTTTGTGTGGGAACAATTCGTGTTCTGGTATCTCTGGCTATCTATTGATTTGGCCCGGGCTGAACTAGCGAACTTTAGAAACGATTAGTACATTTTTTTTAAAATAAAAATACTGGAATTAAGACAGTCGAAACATCACAAAACAAGACAAGAAATATTATCCAAATGAGATTGTATACTATTGATTTCCTGTATCTTTTCAGTGGTAACGCGGTCGTTGTCTTGAGATGAATCTGGTTTTTAGTACTGTATATCCGTCATGAAGGTAACGTGTTTGGACTTGACAAATAAATAAAATATAAACAATCATTCGCGCCTCTGCGGCACATAAGGTGTCAAGTCGGGGTTTTGTTGGCGAATTATCAGATCAACAAAACCACCAAATACAGCCATTGTGTAAGTCTTTTATTTATTCCTGTAGACAATGTTAAACGCTAAGGATAGCGAAACGAAACGATAACTTTTTATGTATGCGATTTGACATTTGGAATCGCTACGTGACGTCACCTTAACGAAGCCAAATGTCAAATCGCATACATAAAAAGTTATCGTTTCGTTTCGCTAGCGTTAGCGTTTAACTTTGTCTAGGGGGGCTGATTTTGTTACCATATAACAGTGGAATGCCTAACAAACCCCTAAACGCAAGTAGTAGTCACTCCTGCTTTAAATGAACAAACTCAACACTTTATCGTCTAGCGTACAAAATGCTAATATGTATATCTTACCATTATTCAAACATCGTAAAGGTGCACTGAAACATTCGGTACAGTGTACAGTAGACAAGACGGGGGGCCCTGATTGTAAGAGCCGTGTACTCGCGCCATAAAAAATAATGGAGAACAGCGAATCGTCGAGATACGCACAGAAATATGGCATTTGATCCGCAGTGGAAAAATCGCTCGCTACAGGGGGATTAGAAAACGGAATGGGCCCATCTACAGGGTGGATTAAAAACCGATCGGCACGTAACAGCTTCCGTGTGAGCGTACTACTACATGCAAATGGGGTCTTTTGAGTTCGTTATGTAAGTAGATATTAATGAGAAAACGTTATTTTGCTCTAGCTTGTTTTGTCGTAATCATTTTAAGACTCGCCTGTGTTTCACGTTCACGTTGTGTTGAGTGATATCTCTCATATCTTTTCTCTCTTTTATCTTTTATCTCCTTTAAATGTCTATGTAGTTATATCAATCACTTCACTTCACTTTATTTGATATCAGAAACTGCTGTTTTTTGTTTGCTGGTTCCTTGAATTTAATTTACTTACGTCTCTGCTTTATTTTATTTTTATTTATTTTATTTAATGTATAATATTGTTTAGTTTATTCCTTCATATTGTCGTAGTTTTAGTTTCAGTCCCAGTTATTGTTTTAGTTTTAGTCTTAGTGGTAGTATCTACCAAGTTAGTTTTAGTTTTCTTAATTTTAGTCAGGGACTGTCTGAAAACCAGCGCTGCAAGCTAGCACTGTGCTAGCTTGTAGCAAACGCTGAGACTGTTCCCTTTTTTGCCTTATATACCTACTTACGCATTCGCTTTCCTCAGTATTGTTTTTTTAGGCAAAATAAACAATTTCTGTTTCTATTTCTATTTCTATTTCTTTATTTTCTGAATCGCTATGACATAAAAGAGGCTCGTCTGAATTGAAGCTGTCTGTGTCTGTCTGTCTGTGAGTTTGTGGCATCGTAGCGCTTAAACGGGTCAACGGGTTTTAATGCGGTCAAAAAAATGTAAAGCATGACATTTTGATATTAAAAAGCTTTGGTCGTTTTGTTTTCCTCACTGTCAATAAACCCTTTTAGAAGTTTACAGGGATCGAACCTCTAACAAATCTGAGTTCGGACCCCGAAAACGTCATTACGTCACATACATCTTACCAGTCCAAATTTCTTAACCAGTTGGTGGCGTCATTTGTTAAGGTCATATATGCCTGTGACGTTCCTACTCGGAGATGTCATACGAATAAATAAATCTTACCAGTCGACACCCCCCACCCCCAAGCCCTCCCAAGGCGTGATAACGACGTTTAGTTATCAAGGCAAGTAAACAAACTTGCTGCCATCAGGGAGCGGACCCAATTATCCCTAATGAAGACAATGATATGAGCTCGGTTATTGATCTAGATTTAAATTTCATGACGGGTCAGTCCCTACGACGAGCCCTTAATGTTTCTTGCGAAGTTAGCGAACACCGCGGCTGCTGCAACTTGATACTTGGAAGACAGCGATGGATATTTTAGGAAGCGCTATTTCAAGTCAGTCTACTGGGGAATGCCTAGTTACGATACGAACACAGAGTATTCGGAAGTAAACAATTTATTGCCATGTGTCATAAACCTTCCAAGAAAGAATCTATCTTCGTAATTCGTAATTTATGTATTGTACTCAAATGACAGTAAAAATAGACATAGAAAAAATATGTACAAAGGCGAGCTTATCTATGATAAGAGATTTCATCCAGCAAACCATGTTGGGTAGGAAACGGAGATGATAGGTAAGGGGAAGAATTGCGCGTACAATAAAACTATCTCTCTATCCGCATCAGAAGTTATATATCTAGGCACCCGAGGAATGCGATTCCCTTCCCTCTCTCGCCCTCGACGCATACTTCTTAGGGTAGGAATTAGACATGCACATTGCACATTAACACATAAGGTGAGAAGAAAATATGGATGTGAAACTCAGGCTTTCGTATGAATGCGTTCGTTCTTCACTGGTTCAATGCGCTGTGTTTGAGGATGAAACTTCTGCTTGTTTCACTTTAGTAGATCAAGTGAGTTTGCGGTGAGCTTGAGGTATGCTGCTGATACGCCTGCAAGGTCACGGCCTATCTCAGAAAACTTATAATGGTTTATAGGACAATAGTGAAATGTCGATTGAACTAATCGCGGCGGGCGCACTAAGAATTCAAACTTTCTGTGCCAGTTGTCATCCTTTTCTTGCTTCTACCGACGCGTCTCTAGGATAAATTAAAAGTGAAGGAACTTATCTTCAGGCTAAAATGCACATACAAGCCATTAAGGCCGGCCACATACAGTCGGAATTCTTCCGCTTCGGAATTCCGAAATGGGTTCAATCCCATACAAATCCGCGAAAATTCCGAACAGAAAACTTCCGTATGTATATGATAGATCCATAGATTCGTATGAATTTACTGCGTGCGGGATAATTCCGTTACGGAATTCCGTACCGGAATTCCGACTGTATGTGGCCGGCCTTAGCGTGTAAAACAATACAGTCCGTCTAGGAAGCAATTCGATAGTAAAGTATCAGCCCTATATAATCCTACTACACCAAAGTTTAATGTCCACTAACTAATTTCTTATCCCCGAAACATAATAATATGGACCAACCATACACACGAACAAACGTCTGAAATTATGATTAACGACCCCACGCACACACGCGCAAAGTATAAACTTTCTTCGTTCAACAGGGTGTGTGTACTGTACACCTCTAATGGAATAGATTACTATGCCAGATTAAAATAGGCCTCATATAGCTGAGGAGGGGTCTATCTAATCAATATATCGTCGAGATCTCTTTAACTTCCCTGCCTCCACAACTTTGCTAGGTGAAACAGAGCGTATTGTTTGGTGGTAACTGACTAACTAGACCACCTGGTTTGCTGGAATTAATCTCTTTTTAGAGATTTGCTCGCCGTTGTGCATGTGTTTTCTTCTGTCACTCATTTTTAATACAGCCATTCGACATAGAATCATCAAACACCACATCGGTGTATTGACTACCTACCTATACCGTCTGACATCATGCCATTCACTTTTTTACATCCTCGACTGAGATTTGAACCCAAAACCCCTGTCATGTGGTGAGGCACCAAGCAAAAGTATGACCTCGCACGATTGATGTATTCTCCACTTTCCATTGTAAAATGTGTTCTTTTTTGCTATAAAGTTGAGATTGTGAGTACATTCGCGAAGAGAGAGCAATTAAAAAGTGCATTGTAAGAAAGGAGTGGGGGCGGTATTCATCTGTATCGATCTGCGCGGAACCCAATAACCAGCGGAAACGATTTGAGGTCTTGCTCCCTGAGATGCTAATCATTTTGCATAATAAGCATTCGAGCCCCGCGTGTGTGGTGACACTTACACACATGTGGCGGTAGTCATCGTGATTTAGGGAGCACTTATCCAGTAGAGAGCGCATTTTCCTTTGAAACACAACTCACCAATTTACAGTCAGCGGGGGACGAGGTAAGAGAGCTGTGATTGGTCGGTCAGCCGCTGCGAAACTGTCTGGCAGCCGGTCATCGTACATAGGTTGCGTATGCGAACGTTTGTTGAATACAACAAACGTTCCCCCGCAGGCGCAGTCAATTGGATATATAGTCTCTGTCGTGATTATAATAATTATCTTTGTGTGTCAGCACCAGAAAGGAAGGATGTTTGTCGTTTTAATTATTTATTGCTTTTTAATCTATACCGGTATAGATTAAAAAGCAATAAAATATAGAGAATTTTGGCCTTGACTCGAAGAGCGGCACTTAATGAAACTAAGCACTTGATTACAATAAGTTATATTATATGAAACAGTACAATTTGGCTACAAAGTGGTATAAGTTACGACGTATGCTTATATCCTCCTTGGTGTAAACTACACTATGAATAATATGATACTACTTATCATAATGACATCTTGTTACAGCTTTTAGCTGCTAAAACTACACAGTGCCTAAAAACTACATATAACGTAGAAGCAAGGCGTTGGCCACAGTGAGCGCAGTGACTAGGGCTTGTGGCGGGCACGACCTAGCTTGTGTGTGGCTGGCTTTATTACACTTGTGGAGCTTTTGTCGAGTAAGCAAAGCAGATGCCGCGATTCGCAAACGATACGATGATGGCAATGATTGTTTTAATACTAGACACTAGAGCACTTAGATAGGACAAGATAGGACTCACACTTTACGATTTCAATAAAGAACGGAAAATGGTGATTGCTTGCATTGTTAAAAGAAAAATTAAATTAAAATAAATAACCGGCCAAGTGCGAGTAGGACTCGCGCACCAAGGGTTCCGATCACACTTGGAGAGCGTAACACGTGTAATTAGGTTTCCACATAAAAAACTAAAGTGTGATGTAAACGAAATTGAATATTTTTTAGATTTTTCCCTTTATTTGTGCTATAAGACCTTGCTTCGTGCCAAATTTCATGATTCTAGGTCAACGTAAAGTACCCTCTAGGTTTTGATTCCCTTGCGAATATCAGCAATTTCAGCAAAATTGAGACATATGCGGTATCTTTTGATTGCGTTGACCTTTAAGTTTGATTTTTTCACAACTTTAAGAGTTCACAGACTTAAGTAATCGATATTAATTTCAACTTAATACCTCCATGCGTTTCTGAGAAAAAGTCTTAACAGACGGTGAGACAGACAGACAGACAGACAGACAGACAGAAATTTACAGTTTTCGGATTTCTTCCTTAACTTGTGCTATAAGACCTTCCTACATTCCAAATTTCATGACCCTAGGCCAACCGGAAGTACCCTATAGGTTTTGATTCCCTTGCGAGTTCCACGCGAGTTCATACAAATCCAGCAAAATTATGACATAATATCGCGGTATGTTTTGATTGCGTGGACCTAGAAGTTTAATTTTTTCACAGCTCCAAGGGACCATAGACCTGAGTAATCGATATTAATTTCAACATTATACCTCCACGCGTTCCTGAGAAAAGGGGTCGTGACAGACGGACGGACAGACGGACGGACAGACAGACAGACAGACAGACGGACAACAAAGTGATCCTATAAGGGTTCCTTTTTTCCTTCTAAGGATCGGAACCCTAAAAACAGTATCGCCACGACCAGCACGCAGCGGCTGCATAAGTTTGATATCCGCTCAAATCACCGCGATATATTATAGGCTTGCAATGAGGCCTCCGCCTAACGTATATCACTCCTCAACCCATCGTAACACGATTAGCATCATGTGTGTTTTGGAACACGTTTCAGATCCGCATATTATCTAATATTCTCGAGAGATGTACGGATATCCTCACAGCACAGGCTTATCTCTTGATGCCAGAGTTAGCCTTGATGAGCGATGCTTAGCGCGTGGAGTCAAGATACAGATAGGTACCTACCTAGTAAACCTAATGGTGTACACCCAATGGTAACAGAAATATGTCGTCATATTTTAACAGGTTGTTAGAAACATCATTACTTACACATAGTCGTGGGCTTCATCTGCATATACAATCCAATGACTTTTTAACGCCTCCGTACGATTCGTCCAATCGGCCAACCAGCTTAGATTAAAGTCATTGTCATTGCTTAGCGTATAGTCATTGTCAGCCCTAATTTTTCAGCAGAATCCAGGCCCAGAACAATGTTGAGAATAAGATATCCGCCTTGGCTTCGACTGCAGTATCTTGTAAGTGTTGGAAACGTATCGGGCCCGCGTTGACCTGTGACCGCCGCCCGTTTGCTCATGCGATCCCTCCCCGGCAGATATGCGGCTGTATTTCTTTCATAACTGACTGCTTGCTTGCTCCCCGCCCTTAAACGACTGAGATTTTCCTTTTCGACCGCCGCGCCTGTTCTATTTTCCCTTTTTCATGGGTGGAAATATTGTAAATATACTTATTATTATTTTCATTATGTTTTAACACTCGCTGTGCGTTTTCATTACTTGTAACATGTAAGAATCATAAAAGACGAAATAATGTCTCGGCGATGCTATGGATAGATACTACAATGCTGTGTATTGATAAAGATAAAGATATTTATTGTTTGATGAAAGAAATTTATAGAATTTATTAGCTGATAGAGTTAATTTAATATTTGATATTCTAAAACTAGAGGTCCAGAGAACTAGAACCATCTAACACGAGAGAAAGAAAACAGAAGAATAGCATGTACCGAAAATAAACAAAAGAATAAAATTCACCGAGTTAAAAACTTAAAGAACCGACTTCATGACCTATTAATCACTTAGTCCACCCCGCTCGGTATATAAAATGTCGTCTATATAGCGAAAACCAACCTACGAAATCAGTCTCCTGACAGTGAAGTCCATAAGTATTACAATAACATAAACGAATATACAATCCTAACAGCCAGAATTTATCTCGTGACAACAGGGATCTCGTGGCACTTATCCAGTGGAGAGCGCATAGATACTTTTTCCTTTGAAAAACAATTCACCAATTTACGGGCGGCGGGGGCGAGGTAAGAGAGCTGTGATTGGTCAGCCGCTTCGAAACTGTCTGGCGATATGGCGGCCCGTCATCGTATATGGGTTGCGTATGCGAACGTTTGTTGAATACAACAAACGTTTGGCGAGCCGCGTTCCCCCGAAGGCGCAGTCAATTGGATATAATAGTCTCTGCGTGACAATGACTATAAACACCAAAAAGGCTTGATGTATAATGTCATCCAGGTAAAAACAAATTAAACTTCACAGTCTTTTTCATGTAGAAACCTAACTACTAAACCGATTCCTGATTTTCAAAAAGTGGGACCAAACTATTGGGCTTCCCTTTCGAACGAAGAAAGAATTTTTGAAATCGGCTCATAAATAGTACCAGTTTCGATGTAACAAACATTTAAAAAAAAACAACCGAATTGATAACTCTCTCCTTTTTTGAAGTCGGTTAAAAACTGGCCAGCAGTGGCCAGAGTAAAATAAATATATAGGTGGGTATTTAAAGTTGTGAAGTACAGGATGGATGCAAAAGTGGCACTATATGCAAATTACTAATATTCATTGTATACGACATCTCAGGTTATTCTGATATTGAAAAATGTGTAAACAAAATGCTATTTACTAAAAATAAACACGAACCGATTAATCGTATCAATGTTCAAGGGACGCGTTTCAAGGCTTTTGCAAATTTGGTGTATGTGAAACAGCCACAGACTCTCGCAGCCCTAAAATAAAACATTCATCAGGAAATGAGGAACATATCGCAAGAAGTGTTACGGCAAGGTATGGAAAATGTCTAGAAGGGCTCAAATGGGCACCATTTAGGAGTCATTTCATTATCTTCAAATTGTAATGCGACGTTTAATGGCACATATACATAATATTGAAACGAATTCTAAATTTATAATTTAGAAAAGAAGTTGTATAATTCTAGTTTTATAATTTAGAAAATAAATAAATTAGTTTTATAACTGAACTAAATTGGGGTAATCATTATTTTGCGCCACCACACATTACTTTTGTTTTACATGGAGTTATTACTTACGTCCGTAAACATCGCTTCTACGAGAAAAGAAGTTTCAAGTAACTTTTCTCTATATGAAACATTTATTTAGTCTAACGGTTAGATTAAATAAATGTTCAAAAATAAATATTGGTTAGATTCTAACCAATATTTATTTTTGAATATACATTGTAACGTACATTGTGAGTTACACCTAGATATAATACCACAATTTCCTTTGTCTGAGCAGAGTGTACAATGTAGCTCAGGAGATGTTTATAAATTCATGCGTAAATTTTCACCTATTAATGAACTACCTACATCTTATATTATATATGCGACTGTGGGTAAGCGACACGATGCATGCCGACTGCCAGCCATTATGAGATCACAGCCTTAGATTCTTACTACAGTGGATAGTGAACGCCAACTATTTCCAAAATATTCACATGTGGCTAAAAAGAAGGATCAATAAAATTAAGATAAATATATGACAGTTCAGTTGTAAGAATAAAAACTAAGCAAAAAGAAATAAGTAGGTATAATCAATTAAATTGTAAGTATAATAACAAGTCAACACCAACCACCTATATACTACACTCAAATCAACACCTGGTTCCGACAGAATATCAGCGCTATAGGTCTTCCTGTAGCTTATGCTGAGCCGGTACCATTTCACCGTCGCAATACACAATACATTATATTATTTTCTCTGGCCTCTGCCGCCCTGTAGTTGAGCGGACACAAACGCTACAACTTATTTTGTATAACTTTTTTTATATAACTTTTTTTTTCTCTTATTTTGTATAACTTTTTTTGTATAACTTTTTTTTCTAATCCCTTCTACTTTTGCATAATTTCTTGTCTCTTTTACTTCTGCTTTGAACTGTGTTTCTATTTTGTGTATTGTGATGTCTGAATAAACGCTTAACTTGTCTTATCTTATCTTAACAAGTCAAGCAATAACTGAACGCATGAATTCGTTGTCACCTCCCACACTACAATACAAGGGTCGCTTTTGTATGCAGAATGTGAAAGTTGATTCTACGCTTGGACGCCTTGCGATTGGATTCTAGGAGCACGCATGAAGAAGACCAATGGTAGACGAACATGAAATTACTAATTTCATGGCCAGTGATATCTACAAGAGTATTTCGTTGTTTTTAGGGAATCCCCGTTAGCACTTTAGCCAAAGCTGAGCTACAAAGTGGCGCTGACTGAACATCAGCGTTGAAGGCCCAGCCTTCAACATACTGCTGAGTCAGATGCCATTTATAATGACAGTGCCACACCACGACTGTCATTTCACGAGTAGGTTTCAACCTCAGCTATCAACATACTCAGAAAATTGTCATTTGTGTTTTCTTTCTTTCTTTCTAAAAAGACCTGCTAAACAACGAAATCAATTCTAAAGCTACTTTTATTCTTAAAAAAAACTGATTTTGTATATGGATCATATTTTTTGTTTTTTTACAATTCCTTAATTTTATTTTGCACCTAAAACCAAGTTTATAAGTAGTCTATCGATAAATCCTCTAACCCAAAAGGAAACAAAACAGACTCAATCTATTGCAATAGAATGAGTTCCCCAGGGTGGGCTCAGGGTGGGAGGTGAGGGGGGGGGGGAGCGGGGGCTACTCATCAATCTGCTCAAGTCGATGTGTCTGTTGCCCACACTCACAACAGACACACATGTATATGGTTGGGTTACGCAGATGTGCCTATCAGATGTGGGAGGATTGGTTGGTTTGATTTAAACTGGTGAAAAGTATTTGCCACTCTATTGTTTAATGGCCACTATTAGTTTTGGCCACTGGTAAATACATACACAGTAGCAGTTGTATTTACCTAGTGTACTATAACAATAATCATGACTAAAGTGACCATTTGATCTATAAGTACTTTATAAAGCCTTTTTGGTATCTTTGGTAGGAAAGTGAGAGGCCAAATCCAAATTATATCTTATCCCAGGTCAAAGATCAAAACCGAACTTAAATTGAAAAAAAAAACACAAGCCGCTGCAGCAGGGAATTTCAAAGAGAATAAATACTCTTTTGTAACAAAATAATTAATTAAAGATGAACAAGTTATCTTGGGGCGACACCTAGCGGCCGACGCTCTTTTGTAGCACCATCTTTTCATCGTCAAAACTCATTTCAATTAATTTTGGTAGAAATAAGTAAATGATGTGCCCTTAAAAGCGAGATATCATTAACACTGCGGTAGGGAGGTGGGAAGAAGGGGGGGGCGGCACCTGCTCTCGAATAATATGGATAATATTCGTCTAAGCTTGAGCTGCCTTACACTTACAAAGGTTCCGTATTTCAGGTGAAAATGGACGACGAAGCAGCGTCTGGATTTCTAGGAACTACGATAAAATTTTACCCTCAAAAAGTACCCTTTATTACTCTTTAAATATAGTGTAATTTTAAATTTTGTTAAGTCAAATGATGCCTTAATAAACATTGTTATTTTAGATAACTGTATATTTTCTCGAGTTGCACGAAACAATAGATAATTTAATAAGTAGTGATGAGAACGCGGTAGACTTCCTTCTTTTAAAATTATCCACATTTATGCAGTCCCCGATTACTATGAAGCGAAAACATGAAAGAAGTAAAAAATAATACCCACCCTTCGCCCCTCTCCTCAGTTCGTCCCCCTCGCTCCCCCGGGAGAATCATTAGGAAAAAATCGTGTTGATGGATTTAATTACAAAAAATAATTATTCCAAAGAAAGTTGCCTGAATAAACTCGGACGGAGCGGGTTCTTCAATTCCCCCCGTAATCGGATTAATTTACTTTTAAGAAATGGGGGGTTGTTGTTGTAATTAATGGAATGATAACATTACCTACCTATGTTTAGGTCGGACGCCTCTGCTAATGAGAAACCGAAATGTCTTCATTTTCTTTTTAAGCTGCATATAAAATCTATATATTTGCACAGATACTATAAAACCTAACATCATGGAGATGAACCTTACATACCTAAATTATCTACAAGTTATCTACTAAGAGATTTTCTTTCTTTTCTTTCTTCACGCAAATAATTTACAGTCAGCTGGATCCGAATGAACTATGTATTGATCCCGAGTATTCCTGAGGTTGCGAAAGAAAACTGTTACAAAGACGCGTGATAAAACGTAGTAGAAGAAAGCATCTCGGCATCCTACATTCCCAATCTTGTTGACTCGTAAGAGTCGTAAGGGATGTCGCACATCTAGCTCCCCACTCGACTCTCGTCACTTCCATGAGAAGCGCTTTTTCCAGTCGGTTACCGACCAGTGATCTGTTCCAAACGCATCGCCACTGACGCAAATCATATTACCAAGGAAGGGTTGCCTTGCGTGCCCGGGGCAAAACAGCGAGTCACCGCCGCCGATGATTTTTGTGGGGTTGCCAGTGACCAGGGCCCGAATTCTACTGTACACAAGCATACCACAAGCCTGGCACAAGCTTCAATACGACGCATTTGGTATTCTACTAAAACCGGAATCTACTAAAACTGTCCGACAGTAGAATACGAAGTAGGCTGGCGTCAGGCTGGCGCTTGTGAATTGCGATTCCGGTTTTAGTAGAATACCAAATGCGTCGTATTGAAGCTTGTGCCAGGCTTGTGGTATGCTTGTGTACAGTAGAATTCGGCACCTGAGCGGACGGCTTATGCGAAACGTGTCACGTCTGCCTGATGTTTTAGGGAATCGTCAGAAATTAAGTTGTAGATGCGGTAAATTTTGAAAATAGCGAAAGAGAAGCAGAAGATTTTGGTATTTTGTGGTATAAAGGGACTTTTTATTACCTGGCTAATGGAAATACAAGTTATATCTATCACTCATCTGTAATCAATCTATTGAATAAGCGTATTGTCGTATAAATAATTGGTTTGCATTAGGAGAGGCCTTTACCTAGAAGTGAGCGAGTGATTGATGATCATGATGCTGATGAAAAGGCATGACGCATAAAGTCAACTAGAAAACATAAAATTATACAGAAGTTTTGATTAACACACACATTTACACATAACACAGCGTCACATATCACAGTGCGGGATATGGATAGACTAGAAAATATGTATGAAACCTTGGCCCACTTTTAGCCAGTTATTCAAACAGTATTACATATTGTAACTCACGCCTTTTCCCGGAAGCGGGTTAGGTAGAGACTAAAGATCTCCACTTGCAATTAACAAGTAGAATAGAGTTCGGACTACAAAGCATTTAAACTACTATAAATCTCTTTTTAGAGATAAGCTTGCCTTTGTTCATGCCTTTTCTGTATTGTTTGTGTTTTTTTTTCTGATATGTGCAATAAATATATACGAAATATTGGTAGAAGGTTATATCTATATATTTTGCAATACCGCCGCTGCAGAAAAGAATTTAAAACTGTTTATATTTTGCACAGCGCATCGGGAAATAAACGAATAAAAGTGATTCCCTGTCTAGCAGAGTGCTGGGTCATCTGACGATCATTCTTTACCGATGTCTGACTATATCTCGGTTTCACTGCTCATGTTTGAGGGTGTGTGGGTAAGATGACTTAACACACTTGCTAACAGATGGTACGCAATCTATATTTACATTTTTATGGGGAAGTCCAATAAATGCGATCAATCCCATTCGGTGACTTAATATTCTTCTTCTTCTTCTTCTTCAGCATTTATGCGTCGACTGCTGGACATAATATTAGTGAAGGACAATTAGTTAGTAGTTATGAACCACGAGCATTTAATAATATTGAAGAAACGGGAGATGAGCGCCAGGATCGTAGCAAGTGGAGATCTTTAGTCTCTGCCTACCCTCCGTAAAAAAGGCCTGAGTAATATGATATGTGTGTATGTCCAATTTGGTCCCGATCCTGCGCGCGCTAAAGCCTTAGCAAGATCGTGATATGAAAGAAATATAACTGCAAACCTACACTTACTGCAGTGCCTAAGTACATCTGCGGAGAACGAACGACGCATATAATACGCGGTAGTAAGTATCAAGATTAATCAGTCGTTCTCGGAACTGACCTACAGACAGCACACTCAACACGGTCCTATTACTTAAAATTGCGTCGAAAACTATAAAACTCTCAGAAATCCTTTACGCGCACACTTGTACGTGCAGAGGAAGTGAAATTATTCAGGAAGTTTTCCTAAATTACATAAAAGTACATAATTTTGTAATTAAAACAATATTCAAGGTGTTGTTTTGTGCAAGTGACATGTAATTGCACTGGCGATTCTCTCGTGCGAAGGTAAGTGATTTGCAACTGTGCACTGATTACGCAATGTGTATTTCTATAAATTATATTACTTCTATGGCCTGTTCCAAACGGTATCGATAAGCTCTATATGAAGTTTTAAAGATGTATCAGTTTAATAGGGCTTATCGGGCCTTGCTGTGCTATTTGCAATTAGGAGGAAGCCTTTAGAAGTAATGTAGGTAAAAGGTACCAGGTAACTGGTGAGCACCTGTAATCTGTCGATAAATTGTGAATTGTACCAAACTTCATACAATATAATGCGTTAGTAGATAAACTGAAATGATGAATCACTGGGCAAAGGGGTGGTCAGGGTAGGCCTTCATGGTAGGTTGACTTGTAAGTGCTGAAAAAGCATAAATACTAAAACTTGTCGATCTTGTTTACAATTTATCGACAGATTATAATCTAATGGTTTTTTTTCCGTTAGATAGTAACCTTGCGGTTTTTTGAATATAATATTACTGTGACATACGAGTATAACAAAGCACAATAGTATGGAAATGAGAAATGTCTGCAGTCATTCGTCAATTTAAGTTGTTGTTTATGTCACTCACTTACAAAATTGGCGAATATTATTTCTTGCTAGGTTAACTTACTTCGTAATTCATTATTTATTGCAACTAAACAGACATATGATAACAATAAAAATAGGTTAGTCCAAAACTATGTTGTACTCTACAGTATAACTACTTTACATATACAGTATACGAAATATTTAATACCTAATATATTTTACAAAACCGTTAGGTGCGAAATTTTTAAAGATGTCTGCATATATTATATCACTATTTACTGGGAATTTCCTATTGTGGCTTGATTGTAGGTACCTACATATAAAAACTTAAAAAAAAAACAATTAAGATGAGTAGAGGTATCAACAATCTTCAAGACAATGGGCCATGACTCATAAACATCGCCTATAGGGAAATCGCATAATCGATCTTTTATAGATAGCAGTATTAACTCTACTCTCATTAGAACCTTCATCCTGGACACACACTATGCTATTATTTAAAAATAATATAATAATAATCATCATATGATGACCTCTGTGGAGCATCGGTTGCGCATCTGCCTACCACGCGAGAGGTCCCGGGTTCGAATCCCGGCTCGGGACAAAAAAAAACCAGGTCTTGGATGTTTACATGTTTGTGATGTCGCTGTTTCTGGTTCCCACGACACAGGGTATCCTAGTGTGGGGCCAGAAGCAATGTTGTGTCTGTATGTAAATGTTTATGTTTTATAATTGACCGAGCGAGCGAAGCGAGCGAAGCGTCTCCGTTTCAGGTTTGGGCAAAAATGCTTTCGTATGTCCGGTTGTTCTCCTCTACAGGTCGCATTTATGAACCGATTCTCGTGAAATTTTGTGAGCAGGTTGCAAAAATAAATAGAATTTTTTACTCGAGCCAGTTTTTAGATTTTTTTCAAAATGGCGGAGGTATGGGGTTTTAAAATGTAAAAAAATCGCTACAACCCAAACGGCTCGATGGATATTAACAAATGAGGTGTCGTTGGATTCGTAAAGACCATGAGAGTGAAACAGACTATATAATTTTAGTAAAAAGTCAATAGGTTGTATTAAAGATCGCGAAATGTAGTTTACAAAGTTATTGGTTATTGGTGCGGCTACTTTCATACTGCATGTACGTAACCAGGTACATTCATAAGTTTGTATGTGTTATTGAAAGAAAATTATTTGAGTTATTTTTTTTATGTGTGTTAGCAGTTCAGCTTTCCCACCGACATACTCGTGAGGCCTACAGCTCACAGAGCCACTAGTATAGTTTATGTAACCAGTTAATGTCGAGGGGCACGGGCACTTATAAAAATATTATGTATGTATTTGAAATAAATAACTTTTACTAAGTAGTAACTTTTGTATACCAGGGTTATGCGCGAAGCAAGCGTAAAAATAAATGTTTTTTGCGATTCATAATTTTGTGCCTCCTCGTAAAGCTAGCTACTTAGTTCTTACGATCGGCCCTGTATCTAAAGCGTCTATAAGCCCTTTATTATAATTGTATGTTTAGTGAAAGATGAATCTGACGCTTTGAGCTTACCGGGACCGTTTAAAATAGGCAAACGATATCAGAATCAGAAAATCAGAAAATAGACGGTCAAGTGCGAGTAGGACTCGCGAACGCGCGAAGGGTTCCGATCACACTTATAGATTGTTACCTCGTAAGTTTTAGTAAGTCGTAACACTTTCTACATAAAAAATTGGTTGTCTGTAAAGTCGGTTTACGGACGATAATTTTACGTGATAACGTCATCACAAGCCGAACGCTTAGGCCGCTCTCGTGCCTCTGTATCAATTGTTTAACCAAAAAAAAAAAATACGCGTGTAGCACCGTACACGTGTTAGAAGTAAAACTTCTGTAGCTAGATCATTAAGTGGTACCTATACTATACACCTATACCTACCTATACTAAAAGAGATTTAAATTTCCAATTTTGAGATCCAATCTCTGCTTCAAGTTACTTTTAAGTTTCAGACGTCCGATTATTTGAAATTATTTTATACTTGTACTTACTTTTAATACGTCATGTCATTTATTTCCCACCATTCCTTATCTACAATTTGTCGCGCTCGTGGTGATATACTTAACTCATTCAATAGTGTCACTACTATTTGCATCTCGCTCAGATTATATACCATCTGACGTCACGTCTTTAAGCCGTCTCGCTCAAATGTATGCATTGCTTTGCTTGTCTCTGTGCCCAGTCCCTTTATTTAATTGATCGAGTACGTATTTTCAACTATTCCAAGTTAATGTGTACCTGCGGGGCTACCATAAGGCTTGCCACTCACCTCAGTCGCGCAGATAAATGACAAAGAAGATGGCTAAATCAATATATGGACGACTGCCCCAGACATGTACAAAGACTTCTCAACAGCCAATAGCATTTAAATATTCATTCATAAATTTAATTTACTGCGTCTGTATTAAGTTTGTAGAACTTGAAGAAAAAATTTATTAAATATAGGTAAATAAGAGTTGTTACTCAATACTCCGTGATTCCAATATGATTCCGTGACCTTTGCCGTCGCTAGAAATAAGCACCATTTTGCAATAACATGCAACATAACGCCATCTAGCCACTCCTCTGGAAAGCTCCTGTTTTCAACAGTTTTGCTAGTTGGCAATTATGTTGCATGTTATTTTTAACGATGGCAAAAGTCACTAATCAATGGCGGAATCATAGAGTATGAAGTGACAACTCATAATTATTTAATCATTTCCTTCAAGTTCTACAAACTAACTAAAGACGCAGTAATTTATGAGAGAATATTTAAATGCTATTAATTGGCTGTTGAGAAGTCTTTGTACATGTCTGGGGCAGTCTTTTTGCCAAATTTCCAACTCCTTTCGCGTCTCAATGATGTTTCTCCATAAAATAGCGCGCATTCATTATGATATGACATTAAATTGTGACAAAATGCGTGGCTGGGGTGACTGGCGTGCCTTATGCTACCCCCGCTAACCTATACATATCTACTTTGCTAGGATTTTTTAGGGTTACTTCATCGCGAAGCGATGACGTAACTCTTATTTAATTTTATTCTTGACATTTCCTTAGTCCGCCATACGACATACCTCGATTTTTATATTTTACTTCAACATTATTGACTGGCATGAAGCATTAACTTTAAAATTACAAAAGCTTATTAAAATCAAAATCGTATAATTTCAACAGTTATAACAACAATTCAACTTTAAAATATGTATTACAAAAATTACATACAAACAAATAAGCGAAACAATAAGCCATTAAACTTATGGCTCTGTAAACTGTAGACCTCGCTTTGGCCGCTTACTACAGATAAACATTAAATAGGTACCTAGGTATAACACGTACTTAGTAGCTAAACTGCTAATTTGTGACTTGAACTGCACTATATAATAAAAAGTGGCTTTAGAACAGTTCTAGGTACCTACTTATTGTTTTCAAGAAGTCTTAATGCAGCCATCCATCACATCGGAATTTGCTTGAAAACTAAATATCACATTTGGATGATTCTAAGTGACTTTATGCGATTACTAGCTGCCCGTTGCGCGACTACGCAGCGCGTTTTAGGTACCTATTCCATAGTTACCGGCCACAAAACGATTCGTTCATCATTTTAGAAATCCATATCGACCCGTATGTGACATTGATGAAACTCTTTTCTTACAAACTGTATGGATCGCATCGCACAGCTGTCAAACATAAGTTCCGGTTCCAACAAAGAGGTTGAACGAAGTAGTTTTTGGTCACGTCACTGGTTTTGTTTGCCAGTGTTTGCCCCAGCCAGCGGCGGCGGCGCCATCTTGGCCATACCGGAAATCAAGAACTCGTGGAAGAATGCTTAAAATAATTTTTATTTGTTAACGTTTCATCAGGTTTTTCTCTCACTAATTAACATTCTTTATTGTACGAATGTATTATTATCTTATCTGATTAGTTAAAAACCGTATTGAAAATAGTTGCGGTTTTAAAAGTCTTCAGCCGACCCTGACGTCACCGATTCCAATTTCCGTTACATTTCTTAGCCACTCGTGATAGCACCCGGCTAGTAGCAAGTGAAAAGCAAATATATGAATAACCCACAGTTGAGAGGTTAAATAAATTTTACCCCCGTGCCCCAAGAAGTTTTACTTCAAAAATAACCGACAAATGTTTTGCGGGGTAAGTTGGTTCAGTCAGAGTAATTATAGCATAATTTATCTGCTTCGAGATAATGTAACTGTATATTTGTTATGTTTATGTAACATGTTTAACCACCCTATAAATTATGTTATGATGTGATCACGTGTTCTCGTGTAGATCTCGTCTTACATCTCGTATTTATCAAAACATTAACGCCTCATTACACAATGGGTTATCCGAACCGTATGAAACACGCTCAAGAATCTAAGCAATACTTACTTAATAATAAGCAATACGTACTTTTCATTCTCATGAACTGATGATGATTTTAATAGACATAGTTCATGTCTATGACCACTTTGCCAATTTTACAAGCATTTTTCATTTGAAATTCGCTTGCAGTCACTTTATCACTTGCAATAACCTAATTTAACATTAACAATACCTTCCTCAATGCAAAATTCGATGAGTGTTACGATAAGATAGGTCAAACTCATTCATAGTACTTACTACATTCAGCCTGTTACCTACCTACCGCAACACAAGGTGACTAATAGTTACGTTCAAACATCAATCAACATGACTGTTATTGAATTCACAAGATAGGCCTGTGAACAGATAGGCCTGTGAACAGATAGGCCTGTGAACAGACCCACCATGACCTATTTAGTACCACAAGATCGATAGAGCTGTTATCGTTAACTTGGAAATGAACCTAATCTCATTAACTATATGGATAATGATTCGCTCTATTGATGTTGGTATCTTATTTAGAGATATCAAATAATTAATTAATTCCTTTCCATCGTTGCTAAGGATATCAGTATCAATTCAAAAGTAACTGGGATTGTTGTTTTAATTTAATGTTTTGGTACTCAGGTCATGGGTGAAAGTTTAGGGCCAACCAACGCTTTAGTGCTCACTGACTCGGATCGAATTATTTTTTAAATAATTTGTATCGCTATTTAAAAAAATGTACTACGAGTTTCAACATACCTATGTACCTACATTTGTATTAGACACCACTCAATCGTTTGCTCGTTTAGTGCGATTGCATATTTTCTGCATGATGAGATGTTATTATCCGTAGATTCAAGGCCAAAGTCTCAGAGGTACTAAACTTCCTTATTCGTAGTTATTTCATTATAGGTAAGCTAGTTCAAACAATACGGCCTTATGAATATGTACGATTGTTTTTATATTTGTAAAACATTAAATATATGAATACCAGATATCTTTATTATTTGTGCTTCGCCGGAGGCTTTTGTATGCACCTACATCTGATTTACATTTATCGATCTGATAGAATCATTGTTATTCAATACCTTCATATTAAACTGGAAAATACTTAAAGAACACCGGCAATTCTCCATGCTAACGAATATCTCGAGCGAATTTGTAACGTTTATTCACAGGAACATATATGATAGATTTTTTATTCATTTTTTTTTATTTGAGTCCATTTTATAAAGATATCGTGAAATATTTCCAAAGAAAAAACGTGTAGGCAAGGAAAAACTCAAATGAAAAAAACCAAAGACAATATGAATACTACAAAAAACGTTGGAAACGTTGAAAACAACCTTCATCTGATGGATTGTCAAATTAAAAAAATACTCTGTGACATTCTTGGAGGAAGGAAGTAAAAAGAGTTTCATTAGACAGAGGGTAGACGGAGGTACAATTTTGTATTTTCTTGGAAGAAGGAAAGATTTTTATTGATCTGAGGCTTTTTACACGGAACAATACCGAAGAAAGTAATTTGAATTTCCAATTAATACAATATATTTCATGTGGAATGTAATCTCATCCTTAATACTTTGAAAAATTGTACTGAAATTGAAAAAATATATATAATTGAAATTTAATTTCAAATTTATATTGCCATTTGATTTTACTTGGTATAGGCACAGATACTATAATATTATACTAATACAGATAGACCTACCTAGAACAAAATATGACACCGGCGTAAACTGAGATGCTACGGAAGCTTCTTTAGTTCGAGGCCATTATCGCTTGGTGCAGCACCATCGAAAAATTGCAAATACCACGAGATGGCGCTAAGATATATAGGATTTACCCTAAGATTAGCGCCACCTAGAAGTATGTTAACTGAAACCATGACGTTTAAAGTACAAATCTTACTCCTCACGCCCGCCACCTCTCTTTTACGAAGGGTTACTAATTCTAATTTGTATGGGATGAGCACCCTGTGGTATAAGTATAGGTGGTTCTCACAGACGCGTTGATAAGATTAGATATTAATTTCGCCGGAGTCCTTTATTATTGTTGATCAACATAGTTTTTGCAACTACTCACAGTATAATAATATTTATTACTGTACAATGTACGAATACGATTGTTGTGGTTATTCAGACGATAAATTCTAGTCGTAAAATACGTAACGATTGCGATAAGAATAATCTAACAGTTCAAGTTGCGACTATAGAAGGCCAATTATAATTCTCGACATGAAGGTAAAGGCGACCAGGCCCTCAAGTCCCGTACCGCTACAGCCTCCCAGTGGTGTAGCGATTGCTTCAAAAATACAGAAAATGACACAATCGGTAGTCTGACAAACAAAAATGGCCGCCTTCGACGCTATCGGCTTCTCAATAGCATTGGCGTGGCAAATTGGAAGTCCCGTGTGGTCTCCACGGTGGCTGTGGCATGGCAGTAGCTGTCAAAATTGATATTCTGCAGCAAAACGTATGCCGAAAACCAAAGACAAACCTATCGATCGATCGATTATTTATAGAGGAAAGTGGCAAAGTAATCTGTGGTGGAGGGTGTGTTTGTGTCTGTGTGTCATTGCTAGAGCCATTCTGTTGATGTTCTGTTGATATTCTATTGAATGTAACCGTAAAGGGAGTATAGTATAGAGATGTACACATCGTCAGAAAAAGAAAGAAAAGAAAGAGATGACATAATACGAATCATTCTTGTGTAAGCGAGAAACAATAACGATCACCTGTCCCTTACCCGCGTATGCGTTTTTGTTGTTGGCCACAGTATTGTCAAATGCTTGTTTGTACTTGTTTTGACAGATGTGTGGCAGAAAAATCTCTGATTTTGAACCTTATGCTTATTGAGAACCAACTCTATCTCCATCTCAAAGGTGTACGCATGCACTCCGTCTATTCCTTTCTCTGTCTACGAATGTAACAGTGGAATAACACGGCTGGCAACTAATAGCCATTGTATAGCCGTATTATATCGATGGCGTGGCGATAGCTTGAAACTTTAGAGTCTTGACACCCAGTTAAGACGGCGAAAGCCAAAACAGCATTTTTCACCGACTTAAAAAAGGAAGGGGTGATCAAAAGACCAGGCCTGTTTGGATGTATTTTTTATAAGAATCAAGATATTTTTTAGGGTACCGTACCCGAAGGGTGCCAAACGGGACCCTATTACTAAGACTTCGCTGTCCGTCTGTCCGTCCGTCCGTTCGTCCGTCCGTCCGTCCTGTCTGTCACCGGGTCCGTCTGCACGAACCGTAATAGCTAGAAAGCTGAAATTTTCACAGAATGTGTATATCTGTTGCCGCACCAACCACAAATACTGAAATACGAGAGATATTGCAAATTAAAGGGGGCCCCGATACAAGAGACATGTTTAGATACACTTACGCATTTCGAAATGGAGATCTTGACTGAAACTGTTTATTTATTGTCATAGCAACCATGTCATAGACACATATACTACACATTTAAATATGATAGCATATTTCGCGTCAACCCACATGGTTGTGGTTAGCCGGTATGATGTAGACTCTCAATCCGGAGGTCGTCGGTTCAAATCTCGTGAAGGCATAAGCTTTTTAAATTTTCTTTTTGTTTATTTCTTTATTGTTTTGAGTGCTTTTGATTTGTTGTACGATGGTACGGTACCCTTCGTGTGCGATACCGACCCGCACTTAACCGATTATTTCAAGTTCTAAACTAACTTTAAATTGTTTTTTTTTTTTACTTTTGAGTTCCTCTAAAAGTAAACTGAGAGTGAAATTCTAAATTCCGCTCTCAGATTGCCCAGTCATAAAGGGATATAAAAAGATAAATGAACCATAACTGACCTCAATTCTCAGTTTAATCAAACGCAAAACTCTACCACCGCAAGACTTTGTAAAAGTAACACATAATTCAGATTGTTACCTCGGAGCGAGCAGCGATACATAGCGCTAACTTCCGAAGCACACGCTCTGAAATATTTATTCCTGAAACGTAAAGATCGGGTGTGTGGGGGGTGGGAGGGGGGCGGTGGGGGCTCAGGCGGGTGGGGGGTGGTTTATCCCGCGGTTTCCTCTCCCGCCGTGTTTTACTTCGAGATGGGAAGTCGGTACCGACGGGTCGATATCGTCACAGAACGAGGGACGGTGCAGATGGGACGGCTTGAAAGTTTCAGTATCGGGTGCGATAGGATTAGGTGCAAAATAATGACAATAAAGTATGAAAAGGGCTGCTCGTTGGACGAGTGTCCCCACCTACACATACAAAGTATATAAGAGAAAACAATTTTCATAATTTTACACGTGGTATCTGTGGACTGGACTGGACCCACGGTTTTGCTATTATGTAAAACTGGCAATGGAGCATCGCCCCGTAGGCCTTACCTGTTTTTTGCCTTACTTACCTTGGCTTTGTAGGCAGTTGGATGAGTGATCAATTTATTATTATTTATAAGGCTCGGGGAGCAAACTAAACTATCAAGAATGCTGCTAGGGGCAATCTTAAACAGAGCTTTTTGTCATGAACTTTTTGTGTGAATAATGACTATACCAAATCCATTCAGCTTCATCGTCAAGCCAAACGTGTCGTGTCGTGTTAACTTTCAAGACAAAGAATAAAGGCTGCATGAAGGCTTGAAGAGCTCTGGTTATAATCTTTGGCGTATCCCTCCCCCCCTGCCAGGGGGGGTGCCCCCCACGTTCGATTGTCTGCGGAGGCTGCCCCGCCGGTGCCATCTGATGTACCGAGAGCACTCCAGATCTGCATAGATCGCTGCCTTCGTTTTTTCCCTATCGGAAAATCAATACTCAGTTTTATAAACTTAAGCAGGAAATGGAAGGAATGGCTGGCTCTTGAGATGGTAGAAGCGTCGGGATTTCAGGACGCTTGGAATTTTTCGGTTGACTTTTGTAAACGTATTGGCTTAGGGCAAACTTATAACGAATTTCTTTAAAAAATGCGATTGAGAGATGTCGATGAGTTTGGTACCTACTCACAAACACAAATGTAAAACGATTGTATAAACCCATGTGGGGTCACAACACATTTACAGCTCAATAGTAGGCTTGCAAGGACTCCGGTACATAATGTGAAGAGGCTCATGCCAAAACCGGAGCGCAGTTTCCGACGTCGGGTGGCAGCAAGGCGAAAGCGGCTCAAACGCCCAGCAATAGAGCCTCCGCACTCAGATCCGGCAAAACAAATACGGAGAACATTTCAATGCTAGATATCACTGGCCCCGCCCCTACAGTCAGCATTACGACTGGCTCGGCTCTCTGATTGGTCGCCGCAAAGCCTTCTCCGAATTCGAATTGGTTATTTTTTTTCTACAATTGAAATTGGAACTGTCGGTTCGTATTGTACGAGTGGCGTACGCATGCGTGGGCCTGGAGGCGTCTACGTCACGTAGGACGTATCTACGTTTTGCGGGTTACGAATGTTTTATTGGATTTTCGTTCTCTGTTCCCATTCGCATTTCGGATCCGCGGACGACGATTCGTAGCTATTATTTCGTAGCGTCTCGTAGGCGTTCGTAGCAGACGCGTAGCTTTCGTAGCACTTTTTTTTCGTAGCGTATTCTATTAACATAGGAACTTTTTGTGATTTATGCAGCAGTAAGTTCAGGAGCTCAGGACAGTCTTTTAGTGTCGTCAATAAAATTTTAATGAATTAGTACTTCAAGTGGTGGAGTGTGGCTCAATCTTACTCGTATCCGGGTAAAAGCCCGTGCCCTCCAGTGGGGTCATTAATGGGCTTGGTGTACACGTAAAATTGATGATTTGTTACACTTTCTGATAACGTTACTACTAGTGGCTCTGTGAGCTGTAGTAGACCTGGCGAGCGACACCGGGAATAATAGTTTTATTTTTCATTATTTTCCATCCCCTCACCGCTTACATCGTACTTACTTGAAGTTTATAGTTTATCGGATAAACAGATGGAATTATTATTTAAAAAAAAACCCGACTGCTTCTTCTTTCAATAACACATACAAACTTATGAGATGTACCTGGTTACGTACATGGAGTATGAAAGTAGCCGCACCAATAACTTTGTAAACTACATTTTGCGATCTAAAATACAACCTATTGACTTTTTACTAAAATTATATAGTCTGTGTCACTGTCACGGTCTCCAGGAAACTAACTACACCTCATTTGTTAATATCTGTCGAGCCGTTTGGGTTGTAGCATTTTGTTTACATTTTAAATCGATAAAAAATCTATTTAATTATCCAACCTGCTTACAAAATTTCACGTTGAGAGTCGGTTGAGAAATGCGACCTGTAGAGGAGAACAGCCGGGCAGACATATAGACAGATGGACAGTCAGACAGACATACGAAAGCATTTTTTCCCAATCCTGAATGGGAGACGCTTCGCTCGCTTCGCTTACTTGGTCAATTAAAAATAATTGTTCTGTCTTACTTACTTGTCTTACTTATTCCATTAAACTTTTGATTCTACATGCTCTCACGCTTTAAAAAACGATTTAATCCTTCCATCGCAATGTTGTTTTCTATGTACATGAGTGTTATTATAAATCATACTTTTATTACTGGCATCATAAATTATTACTCATTATGCAATAAACATACATTCATTCATTTATCCCAGACCTGTGTAAATTCTGAAATGCGTTGTCGCCTCTGCTCTGTCACATCCAATAACTGTTGGTGGCGTGCGGAACAATTTCATTTGTGACTGGGCGTAGATAGCGCCGTAATTACAACAACAATCTATAGGGAAGGCCGTCTGCCGTTTAATCTCACTAGAATCAAAGGCTCGCCGCCACCCAGGGAGCACTAATCCAGTGGAGAGCGCATAGATACACAACTCAACAATTTACGGGCGGCGGGGGACGAGGTAAGGGAGCTGTGATTGGTCAGCCGCTGCGAAACTGTCTGGCGGCCCGTCATCGTACATAGGTTGCGTATGCGAACGTTTGTTTAATACAACAAACGTTTGGCGAGCCGCATTCCCCCGCAGGCGCAGTCAATTGGATATATAGTCTCTGCCGCCACCCAACCTCCCACAGATGCATAGTGGTACAGCCGCCAGCCGCACTGGAATTCTGATTGAAATATCGCAAGCGCGCATACATTGCCGCGTCTGATCTAGCGACGCGCGGATAGTTAGAACTTAGGAAGTGTTGAAGGTCGGTTTCGGGTCGTCGGCGGTTCGAGCCTGGTGCTACTGCTCAGACTAATGATTTCCTTCCAAGTGCTACTGTAAGAAACTCTATTTTCCAGGTTTTCAACTTTCTTGATGGAATGAAATTGTAATCAATGGTTGTCTATGTTTAGAAGATGTTGAGTGTTTTAATTACAGTATGCAAATGGCACGAGTCTGCATAATTATTAACCCGTCTGAAACTTTATTAATGGCGTAAATCACGCCTTTTCCCAGATGGGAGGAGAGGCACATTTATCCACTGATGTTGCCAGCTACTCGTTATGAATAATAGACAACCAATTGATCGTAAGATTAATTTAATTATAATACAATAACTTAGACAATCCACAGATTATATCATTGACTTTTCCAGATAATGATGACACAGGGCGTTAATTCATTCTATTACGCGTAATGTCAGTAGCTGGATATCGGCACGACGATCAGTGAATAAAATTAAATATGTTTTATTCAAACAGTAATCTAAATAATTAACTTACACTAACCATGTATGACTACGACGTAACGTGCATAATAAATGTTTGAATTATATATAATTGATTGTTGTAATATTAACGTGTATTCATTGTTAAATTCACAAATTACGTAAATCTGCTCCGTATGCTAATAAATGGTAAATGAAACTACTTACTTTACTTCATCGCCATGAACCATATCAGAAATATATTGTTAATAAATGCTTAAATATTTCAAAACATTTCCTAACAAAAACTGTCTCCTCGCATCCTGCTACACTCTTCACATCAAAGGTAAAATAATAATTGAATATAGTCCGTTACATGCACCTAACAAGACAGTGCTCATACTCAGTATGTGAAAACCTCGCGCTTATGTAAAAGCATACAAACTGAGAGTTGGAACGTTGCAACACATACAAAGGCAGGATACGGAGCGTACTCAAAATACTGGGCGCTTACTACGTAAACTGTTGCGTCTTCTTATTCAGCAGGCAGCAGTTAAGTTAGCCAGGCATCCCGCAACTTAGACCAATAAATAAGCCGCTGTCAGCTCTGAGAGCTATCTCAAGATCGCGAAAATGACAAATTTGCTATGGAGATCTGAGAAAACAATCATAGCTGATGGCAGTTTATTATAACAGGACCTAGAGTAGACCTTCTTAGCGTCTTCTTATTCAGCAGGGAGCAGTTAGCCAGGTATCCCGCAACTTAGACCCATAAATAAGCCGCTGTCAGCTCTGAGAGCTATCTCAAGATCGCGAAAATGACAAATTTAGGCAGATCTGCTCGTTAGTGACTTTTACCATTATAGTAAAGTCAGTTTCTTTATTTCCAACTGTAGTGTGTAGCACTTTACGGTTGTGTACCATCTTCAATGTAACTATAGAGATCTCTGACGTGTGTCAAATAAATGCTTTTTCTTTCTTTCTGAAAATAAGGCATGTAAAGCTTGACCTGAGCTAAGCTTCCTCGTCTCTGTACCTCTGTATTTCAGTTCAGTTCAAAAAATTTATTGACCATAAAATCATACATATTACTTAGTCAACGTCAATAATCGGCTCTATTGATCTTATCTAGCAACAATAGCCTATAGAAATACATGGTAATTTAACTGCTGCAAAATTCCAGAAGTAAGTTACGTCCTCTCTCCCCGCTACTTATAGAATAGGAAGCGAGTGTAGGTAATGGCGCAAAATAGTGACGCAGTATTATTGCAGGGGGCGGCGGTGGCCCCCCACCCCGGACCTTCCCACTCCCACCCCCCCTATCCCGAGTGCGACTGAAAGGTTCACAAGAAAAATAAGATGCTATTCCGTCCCACTCATTCTAAGGAAAAATTTCCTTTATGTGTATTTTCCGATGCCATCTCTTTCTGTGTGGTGGTAAATACGATGTATACATAAAAGGTTTCGTTAGTATTTGTCGGCGGTGTCTCCTCTCGACGCCTGTGCTGAATTGATCTTGGTTGGGGAAATGGATTCTTTCCCAGCACTTGCGCGGGGATGGGACATTTCAGACCGCGCCTGCTGTTTCAAATTGACCTTTTGGGTTGGCACGAGTGCTTATATTGGGGAATTCTTCGAGGCTGAAATGCCTTCTGGAATAATTAATTGAATTTTGTAGAGAGCTCTGTGGTCTAGTGGGTTCCGCGCTTGCTTCTCATGCTGGAGATGCAGGTTTGAATCCCGATGCTGAATCTGTACTAATGAGATAAATACGGACGTTCTAATGGTGATGAAAAACATCGTGAGGCAACCTTTATTACTCCCTAGGGCAGCGATGGGCTAGCCTAGGGAGTAATAAAGGCATGATGATGATGATGATTCACACGAAAAAGGCATGATGCTACTTTGTGTTTTAGGGAGGTTACTATTTTTGCAGAGAACTAGCATATTAGCGGGTACCTTGTGAGTCCAATCTTTGCTTCAGTTTCTCAATTTCAGGCGATAGAAACTGTTATCCTCTTCCGGAATCCTTTGTAGTTGAGTGACTGTATGGATGGAGGGATAGGGAGGGATTTTACTTTTTAACGCCAAATCTACAGATCAGAATTAAGAAAAAGTTGAGGTCTTTTTTTCCTAAACCATAAATACTAAACGTTTCGAAATTAGGTTACGAAAATAACTTATATTATAAGTAAGTGATTAAAAATTTGTGGATATTTTCAAAATAATAAAAAAATACATTCTAAGCATGTAGAACTCAACAGAACTTTCGCTTCATCTATGAAACTCTTTTATTTTTAGGCGTTTTAGCAGAAAACCACATAAAAAATAGAAAATATCAATTTTATTTTTTTAAATAATTATTTGTGAAAATAATCATGGCGGAGTCGACAACATGTTTACAATTGCACCAAAGAACAGAAACAAAAAACCACTGAATACAACAAACCAACGTTGCACAAAAAGATAGACTGAAATACAGGTCACTATTGTTAAACGTTTTTTACGATGCTTTATTTAAATCATCAAAATGAATCAATCATCAAAATGAATTAATTAAATGTCGATCTTTAATTAACGGTCTATGGTGTTAGATAAGTGTCTGATTTAACCAACCAACTGCGACATATATATAACTATTTTACTTAAGAACGCAACGACCAAGTCAGGCCAAGTGGTTCACACTGATGGGTACTGCCGTTACCAAAGCTTGGTCATTTAATTCAAAGTCACCTGTATAGTAAATCCAAGTCCAAGAGCTCCTTACGATAAGCGCCATCTGTCTGCGTGACCAGGAACCACGAATGCAAGACTCATCTTGGAGTTAGCTCCCGAGCTCCGAGGCAATCAAATGCGTCTCTACACTCCAGGGGCTCTAAGAGCAGTTTCGTGGAGGAAATGTAGGTGGTGCTATGTTCAATTATTAATATCCGTCGTCGTGTCGTCGTATGTGAGGCAGAGAGAGTGACTACGTGACGATGATGCGCGACGTAGAGTTTCGTACTGTTGCATAGAGCAAATATAAAGCTAGGTTTAAGGTAGTACTGAAAGCAGTTCCATCTTTATATAAAGACGATTCGATTATTCGTTCCCTATTTGGCCAGTAATAAAAAGCCTCTTGTATTATTTATCTATACTATAGGTACCTACTGCGAAGATTGTTTAAACAGAAATTGCGAGTAGGTAGGTTAGACCTTATAGAGTTTATAGGCATCAATATTATCATCATCATCCTCGCTCAAAATTGATCCACTGCTGTTAAACCACCTTAGTTTCATTCACACAACACCTACACCACTTTGGTTCATGACCTGCCTTACGATGTAAGTGCAACTCAACAGAACGTCTTAAAAATTCGGCTTTTCGCATATCCCTATCTCTCTTGTTGTGAAAGCACTAAAGTGTGAAAGAGTCAGCAATGATATACCTATATGCATCCTACACTTTTTGGGCTTTAACCAACTCTTATTCATTTAAGATAGGGTTAAAAATTGAGGTATAATGGTGTAATTTATAAAGAACGCTCTGTTTAAAGTAAGTACCTCTAAGGGCAATGTGCTCTTTGGATTGCAACTGGTTTGGGGAGGACGAAAGTACGAATATTTTTTTGGCGATC
The DNA here is from genome assembly GCA_963457715.1 of Argyresthia albistria. Lineage (NCBI taxonomy): Eukaryota > Metazoa > Arthropoda > Insecta > Lepidoptera > Argyresthiidae > Argyresthia > Argyresthia albistria. The sequence goes on along the minus strand of OY735267.1, from coordinate 5,127,059 downwards.
ATTTTGGTGTAGGTACAGTCAAGGACAATTATTATTTAACTTCAGCTTACCTTGTTCTTTTCAGTGATACGATTAATGGGAGAATTTAAAACTATGTGCTTTAAGGCTCGTATTAAAAACTTGCTCTTTGGTCTGAGAGCTATCTGAAGTAAACCGTAATTGTAATATCATATCATATCACACAGAGCTAAGACCATCGATATAAGACCTGTTTATTATTACGAGCCTAAGGGCGGCTTGCAGAACGACTTAAATCGGTTTAGCATTTGTCAATTGTATGAAATATGTTGTTGTTTATTGTTTTAACTTATTTAATGTTGTGCACATGGGTCTACCTGTTGTTAAATTTTTTCCTGTCCATCCTAGGTTTGCTGGAGAAAATCTCTTAATAGAGATAAGCTCGCCTTTGTCATTTGTTGTCCACTTTCAATTGTAAAATGTGTTATTTTGTGCAATAAAGTATAAAAAAAAAAATATACCAAAGTTAAAGGGCGGCTTGCAGGGTCACCGAAATCTAGATTTACCGTTTACACCGATTTGATTCATATTTCATACATTAGACAGATGCTAAATCGATTTATTAAGTTGCTAAATCCAGATTTATAAGCTGTAGAAGAAGAAGAAGAAGGAGCAACTTGCCCTTAATCTAGATTTAGGCAACTCTACACAATGGCGGATACAAGGGGGGGGGGGGAGGGGAGCCATGGGGGCCGTGCCCAAAAACGACCCAGGTATATATTTTTTTGACTAAACTTTTCGGTTCAGGTGCTCTTTGACACAGCATACTCAGAACAAACAGAATTATATTTGCCATGTGATTTTTCCGGGGCGGCTTTCGCCGCCCTATGAGTCTTATTGTTCCAGTGGGCCCAGGAATTTCATTATTTCGACTCATAGCCATACATGATTTCTCCGGGGCGGCTTCCGCCGCCCGTTGAATTGTTGTAAGGTTCTTTTTAGTTGACTTGTTGCTAGCCATGGGACATTTTCGGGGCGGCTCGCGCCACCCTTTGAGTTCTTGTGAGGTTCTCCTCACACGACTTGCTAGCAATGGGAAATTTCGCCCCATTAGTGCCCGATGGTTTGGGTGCATTTATTGAAAGTTTTACAAAAGTGGTACAAGGCGCATAACTTTATATTGTTAACATTCAATGTACCCTTACTTACTAAATATACTTTATAAATAAGATACTGAACATAGTCAAAATGCCCCCCCCCCCCCCTCCAATCTAAATCCTGGATCTCTACAAGCCGCCCGAAAGGTAGCCACAGTTTCACACTTTTTCCAAGCTTTTTCCGATCATCATACAACATGATCATATCCTTGTTTTCGCCGAAAAAGTTGTTAAGTCTCATTACATTGTGCTTCTGCATCCTTTTGATGTACACACACATTATCATGTAAAGTAAGCACCATGGCCGATCTCAATGTAAACATAAATATCCCCAATTATTACGAAATATTGAAAACGAGTTGATAAAATACCCATTACTAAAAACGGCCGAATAAATTAGTCGTCATTACGTATGTAAATCTAAGCCGATTTGAATAAACACTTGTTATCAGAGTGTTTAGAAAAGACGGCGTATTTTTTATAAACTTTCTAACTTTCACTACATTGATGCACTTTATTATCGTAGGTCAAGAAACCCGTGGGTCTAGCACAGAATTGCATTAGCCATGTCTAAAATTCGATTTTATAGCTCTTTATTAATCTGTGTTTATAGTTAGGCCATGTCGGTACTGTGGCTGGCGTTAAATAATGCACATCGGGCAGTCAAAATTGAGTAGTTTCAGCTTATAAGAGCTTGGTCTGTATCCATTTGTAACAGCTACGTGTGTTTTCAAGTATCTCCTTCCATAGCCCAATGTGCATTTCTAGTGCCGATTACTGTTTTTTGCTGCCCAAATTAACTTCTGGAACTGGGCCGGCGGGCGGACATGCGCATGCACCCAGACAGACGGGCGAACATCGTCACCGACTGGGTGCCAAAAGACGGACACCGGCGAAGGGGCAGGCCGAGGCGGAGTTGGCGGGACGATCTCGATAAAGTTCTGTCAGGGTGGATGGACGTAGCCCAGGATAGGGAATTGTGGTTGCAACATGAGGAAGCCTTTGCCCAGCAAAAAAAACTACTGTACTTTCCCAAAAGAAGGAAAAAGGAGCGGCGAGCGTGGATTGACCAGCAGTTAGGCGAGTCAATGACATAACCAAAATCGCGAGAATATTGTTGGTACGAAAATTAGAAGGATTTTATCCAACAGGGGGCGGAAATTCAGTGAGATTATGGCATTAACGTCCGTGTATTTTGATTGCGTTGACGTTCAATTTCAACAGTTTTTGTCTAAACTTCACCAAACGGCTGTTAATATGTTATGAACTCCTGCTAACGTTACTGCACACCTATGACGCAAGATCTAAAGTATGGGATCAAGTCCATCGGGTTAGGTGACGCGCCCAAAGCCAATGGCGGATCCAGGGAGGGGAAGGCCATGAGGGCCATCACCCCCCCCCCCAAACCAAACGACCCAGATTTTTTTTTACTCAACTTTTCGGTTCAGGTGCACTTTTACACAGCATACTCAGAAGAAACAGAAATATATTTCCCATGCTAGCCATGTGATTTCTCCAGGGCGGCTGACGCCGCCCTATGAGTTCGTATATTCCTCGTGGCCCAGGAATTTGATTATCTGGGCTCATCATTCAGGTGCACTTTTTACACAGCATACTGAGAACAAACAGATAAAATCGAAATGCCCTATGAGTTTTTTGTACCAGCAGAGGGCCCAAGATTTTCATTCTATTGACTCAAATTTTCGATTTTTACATACCATGCTCAAAAGAAACAGAATTAGATTCGCCATGGTAGCCATGTGAATTTTCCGGGGCAGCTGACGCTGCCCTATGAGTTTTAATTTTTAAAGGAATCCAGATATTTCATTATTTGGACTAAACAATTTGATTTGATTCAGGTGCACATTTACACAGCATACTCAGAAGAAACTGAAATATATTCGAAATATAGCCATGTGATTTTTCCGGGGTGGCTTGCGCCGCCCTATGAGTTTTTATATTCCAGTGGACCCAGGAATTTCGTTCTTTCGACTCAATTATCCGATTTAATTCAGATGCACTTTTACACAGCATATTAGAAGAAACAGAATATATTTGATATGCTAGCCACAGCTATATGATTTTTCTGGGGCGGCTTACGCCGCCTGTTGAGTTGATATAAGGTTCTCGTTAGTTGACTTATTGCTAGCCATGGGACATTTTCGGGGCGGCTCGCGCCATCCTTTGAGTTCTTATGAGGACTCACACGACTTGTTAGCCATGGGGAATTTCCGGGGTGGTGAACGCCGCCCTATAAGATTCTTCTCTTTCTCGCTCTTTTATGAGGTTTTCAACCGACTTCAAAAAAAGGAGGAGGTTCTCAATTCGACCCGTATGTTTTTTTGTTTTTTTTTTTCTATGTTTGTTACGCGATAACTCCGCCAATTATGAACCGATTTGAACAAATCTTTTTTCGGCGTATAGGTAACACCTCAAGGGTGGTCCCATTGACACCAGGTCAGGATCTGATGATGGGATCCTGGAGAAATCGAGATAACTCTTCAAATATTATAGGCAGACCTATAGTGATTTTTGTGTTTTTCATAATAACTCGTGCAAATGCACATGGTAAGCATAATATTGTGATGCGGAACTGCTGATGAAGACCACATATGGCCACCAGAACTGCTCCATACTAGGTACAAATACAATGCGTGGCTGACGGGCAGGCAACGCATAGCCTAAACCGGTGGACCTAGAGCCATGAAACTTTGTACAGGGGTTCCTTAGTAGCGTGGGGTAGCACTGATATAGGATTTGACAAAATTAATTCCCCAAGGGGGGGGATAAGGGGTTACAGTTAGTATTAAACTCAATCTAATCAAATAGGGTTTGTGGAAGTCGGTTTTTTCTAAAGTTTACTTTTTGTTTCAATTATCTTTACTCGACTAGCTAGCAATGGGAAATTTCCGGGTGAGTTTATTGAAAGTTTGTCAAAAGCGGTACAAGGCGCGTAACTTTATGTTGTAAACATTCAATATACCTACTTACTTACTAAGTGTACTTTATAAATAAGATATTGAACATAGTCAAAATGCCACCCCCCCCCCCCCCCATCAGAAATCCTGGATCCGCCCCTGCCCCCAGCCATACAACCGGTCCTCCAGTGATTAGGACAGAGGCCAATTGTACCTAAGTACATATCAACAGATGAAAGTTACGCCATGTTTCCTTCCTTCTATGTAATTTTCTAGCCTATTATTGTTAGAAGCGTAAAGTTCTTGAGATGAGACGAATAATGTAAAGTAAAGTAAATGTAGCCTATTAATGTCCCCACCGAGGGGTCTTTACCCGGATACGAGTAAGATTGAGCCATACTCCACCACGCTGGCTCAATGCGGGTTGGTGGAGGGGTTTTACGACTACTACATAATACCAAGTAGTGATAGTAGCCGGGACCCGTGCCATCGGAGCGATTATGTACGACAAATTAATTATTTCATTGGTCAGCACCGGGATTCGAACCTGTATCTCCTGCGTGAGAAGCAAGCTGAAACCCACTATAATAGTTATCTCTTCTGTGCCACGGTGCTCTTTGAAGAGACCGATGGATGACCAAATTGGCTGGTAATTAAGAATAGCATAACATACCATCACTCGTTTTCACATACGGGGTGGCCGAAGCACACCAGTTATTCGTTTTCACATACGGGGTGGCCGAAGCACACCAGTTATTCGTTTTCACATACGGGGTGGCCGAAGCACACCAGTTATTCGTTTTCACATACGGGGTGGCCGAAGCACACCAGTTATTCGTTTTCACATACGGGGTGGCCGAAGCACACCAGTTATTCGTTTTCACATACGGGGTGGCCGAAGCACACCAGTTATTCGTTTTCACATACGGGGTGGCCGAAGCACACCAGTTATTCGTTTTCACATACGGGGTGGCCGAAGCACACCAGTTATTCGTTTTCACATACGGGGTGGCCGAAGCACACCAGTTATTCGTTTTCACATACGGGGTGGCCGAAGCACACCAGTTATTCGTTTTCACGTACGGGGTGGCCGAAGCACACCAGTTATTCGTTTTCACGTACGAGGTGGCCGAAGCACACCAGTTATTCGTTTTCACGTACGAGGTGGCCGAAGCACACCAGTTATTTGTTTTCACATACGGGGTGGCCGAAGCACACCAGTTATTCGTTTTCACATACGGGGTGGCCGAAGCACACCAGTTATTCGTTTTCACATACGGGGTGGCCGAAGCACACCAGTTATTCGTTTTCACATACGGGGTGGCCGAAGCACACCAGTTATTCGTTTTCACATACGGGGTGGCCGAAGCACACCAGTTATTCGTTTTCACATACGGGGTGGCCGAAGCACACCAGTTATTCGTTTTCACATACGGGGTGGCCGAAGCACACCAGTTATTCGTTTTCACATACGGGGTGGCCGAAGCACACCAGTTATTCGTTTTCACATACGGGGTGGCCGAAGCACACCAGTTATTCGTTTTCACATACGGGGTGGCCGAAGCACACCAGTTATTCGTTTTCACATGCGGGGTGGCCGAAGCACACCAGTTATTCGTTTTCACATACGGGGTGGCCGAAGCACACCAGTTATTCAATTTCAATCGGGTATTATGCATGATGACCGGATTAATCACTTTGACCGTGAAATACATTATATTACTGATTATAATATATGCCTAAGCTACTTTTTATCTTGCATTTGTGACCGTGGCTCGATTTTGAGTAGGTGTCGGTTGGCTTGGCACCCTCGCATTAGAGCTCGTCTTAGCTGAAATGACGCGCCCCACTTCCATTCCATTTGTCATACAAAACCAAGGAGTGGGGCGCGTCATTTCAGCTTAGACGAGCTCTACCTATACAAAAGTTATTTCAACTACCTACTTAGAAGGTTCTGTTCTGGTGCAAGTATGTTGCTGAATACACGACTAAAGTTGAGTGAAACCATAACTGACAATACTACCGGACGGGCTGGCAGAGGCGCAATAGGCTTGTGGTCAAGGTAATCCAATAAATCTAGGAACAAGTCTTAAGTTGAAGCATTATGTACAAAATGGCTTGACATTTTCAGAATTGTATATTTCCAGCACTCGACGGCGGCGGTGACCTTAAGGATATTTTTTATTTAATTTAATTGTTTTTTAGTAGTAAGTTAATTGTATATACATACCAGCAGATATATTTTAATAATCTATTTTGTGCAAAAAAAAAGGCAGCATTTGATGGCACTTTTCCATGACGTCATTCTGTTCGTGTTGTAGAACTCAGGAACAAAAGTTCCGTTTTGACAGTTAATAAAAAGTATGTATTTTGACTTGACAGGCCACAAGCCTATTGTGTCCACTTATCTATTTTAGCCTGACAGGGTCTGTCCCAACGCCGGAACTTTGCAGTAATGAAGGTTTCCTCGCGATACTTACATACATTGTCATATATTTATGAATTTTTCGGCAATAACCCGCATGCGTACTCTAGAAGGCCTTTCTCCGGCGCAGACGCACGGTGGTTGAACCCACGCACGGTGACATTGCGCAAGGACGAGGATGCACTACTACGACCACCGAGATATGGTACTTGTGCCCTCCTACACCCCGTCCCCCATTTGGCAAAAAATATTTTAGTTATTTATTTTATTTTAATTGTCTATTTTTTTAATTTGCATTCTTACTTAAATGTTTGTACGCATGTACTGTACACGTGCAATATGGATCCGTGTGGTCTGAAATAAACATTTGAATATGAATTAAAAAAGCATGTTTTGACACAAACTTGACCGAAATAGTATTGCATGAAGATGATTCCTTCAAAGGTACATTCGATAAGAAGGTTAGAAACATGACAATTTATCAGCATATTAACATTCTAACGAAATCCTTAGTCAAATTCAGTCTTTGGTTTGACATTCCTACTTATCTTTTAATCAAAATCGAATCAGTTGATTGAAAACTGATACTTTGATTTGCTACTGCTGCTTAAAAATGAGGATTAAAAATGTTATGGCCGAATGTGCCGTAAACATTAAAATTAATAATTACTTGCTGTAAAAACGGAAAAGCAAATATCAAGATGTTTTAATCACCGTGCGAATGAATGCACAAAATGCACTTGTGTTGTTGTGCGTATGGTTGCAATTATGTGCAGTTGTTTTTGTTGACTTTTTATTTGTCCTTGAATTTCAAGTTCAGATTACGAGCGTTAGGCAATGAAAGATGCCAGTTTGTGGTGTTGAAGTGCGTTTTTACATTTTTGGACACAGATCGTTATTGAGATTATTATCAACGTAACTCGTTCCTTGGTATAATTTTATAAGAAGATACGCACTAGGTATATGAAATAAGTTCATTTTCTTTAGTAAGATATACTGATACTATACCTAAGTTAAGTTTTTGATCCCTATTAATTATGTAGAGCTGATGACACACAATAATCAAATGACATTTATAAAAAGTAAAATAAATTGTCGAAAGAGTGTAGGGGTTCACCATCTTTCTTATCACATGCATTACCTACTTTTTAAACAAAACATACACGAGCGAGGACCTACTACACACAGATTTCGTGTAAAAGCTAATAATACTTATAAATAAGATACAATCGAAAGCAACGATACCTACAATAACGTTAATCAAAATCTTTTTGAAGCGCAAATAATTATGATACAATCGTACCATAATGCTCCTAATGCATTACGTTACGTTACGGTCGGTTGACCTAACTCAATAATGTAGAATCCGACGCTTGACGCAAAAAGTTAAAAAAACTCTGAGATCAATGCACTCTGTGTTCGGTCAAAAAGATTGTTGGATGCACCGGGCGTAGGCCTGCCCAAACTGCGAACTGAATAATAAATGCACATGCACCACAGCGAAACGAAAGCACACTCTAAGTGCATACGAAATAGGATAGACAGTCGAATGCACGAAATTTTAAATGCAGAAACGTTTCAGGGCATTCTGAAACAGAGCATAAACGGGAAAGGATAAAGTTCTTTTTAGACCGCTCGATTATTGCCAAAAAACTAACAATACTTAAAAAAATTGTCTGAAAGAGGCAATTGCGACGAGCTGCGTCAACGGAATGCTTAAGTGCTGCTCTGTGACTGAGGTCAAGATAACTTGCTCTTACTGACACCAGCAGCGGTTCAAGCAACTATCACTTGTGAACTGACTGAAGAGATCTTCATTTTGTTTAATTTTAGTCATTGCATTGTTTTAGCAATATTAGGTATATTGTGGTTGATGTGATACGCGGCAACATTCGTTTTAATAAATGCATAAAATGCTCATATGTCATAATTAGCGTAGCTTTTCCTTAAAGACTTAGGTGCTAATAAGTAGTTTATAACTCAGGTTAGCAGTTCTGCATCTCAGCCATCATATAAGCCATCATGTAATTAAATTGGATTACTTGCATGATATAGCATGAACTACAACAAATACTGCAATGTCATGTGTGAATTTCCATGTTATACGATACTCTAGGTCATGCACGGCGAGGCATCAGACCTATCTAGTAATTTTGCTTTATTCTACTCTTTAGGCGTAAAGCTTAGCGAAGGTCTGTTATTCTTCCAAGATCAGATATAGTTTATAGAGATAAAAGAATTACGATATGATCAATTCGATATGACGACGGGATATTAAACGGAACTGACCTTTACCACTGTGCCCGTAATAGGTATTTTTACCTCCATCAAATGAGGAAGTTCTGATATTTTTAACAATTAGTAGTTATGAAATGGGTAATGACAAATCCAAGTATTCCACCTCGTAAGCCTCCGGATAGCAGTTAAAAACTTGAAAATTATGAAAATTTATGACTTTTTTCCGTTTTTCACTTTCTATTCGAAAACAGTACATACTTGTTAAAAGATGTGTATGAGTAAATCAAAGAAGACATAATTTTGCGTCGATAACAAAAAAAATAAATTGGTCTATTAGTTTGGTTTTTTGGGGATCCAAAATACTCCCAAAACAATCAATTTGGATTAAGTAGAAATAACCGGCCAAGTGCGAGTCGGACTCGCGCACGAAGGGTTCCGTGCCATTATCTATAAAAAACCGCAAAAAAAAAAAAAACATTTTGATGGGAGCCCCCCCTAAATATTAATTTAATTTTAAATTAATTATTTATTTTTTAAGTAAATAATATACTCAATAAATTGTGAACATTTTAAGCGTCTACCTGCTACCATTATCAATATCGAGCAAAAATGAGCAAAAAAATCACGTTTGTTGTATGGGAGCACCCCTTAATATTAAATTTCTTTTGATTTTTAGTATTTGTTGTTATAGCGGCAACAGAAATACATCATCTGTGAAAATTTCAACTGTCTAGCTACCACGGTTCATGAGATACAGCCTGGTGACAGACGGACGGACGGACGGACAGACGGACAGCGAAGTCTCAGTAATAGGGTCCCGTTTGGCACCCTTCGGGTACGGAACCCTAAAAAGACCTAAATTATGAGTTTACAAGTGTTTATATGTGACTCGGAGGGCTTTCGAGGTGGAAAACGTGGATTTGTCATTAGTTCATTACCCATTTCATCACTACCAACTCACAGAAATTTGATTGTCTGTGAACACTGTGAAATCGGTTTACGGACGATAATTTTACGTGATAACGTCGTAAAAAGCGAAATTTTAAGTTTCTAGCCCTAATGCCCTACGCACACTGGGACGGCACGGCAAGGGATTTTAAGTTTTTACCAATGGACATTCAAACGCAATACGCCACGGCATAACTTTAAACCATAGCAATTTATGTCTTATTTCTATATCGATACGTTTGAATGTCCATTGGTAAAAACTTGCCATATCGTCCCGGTTTGCGTAGGCCTTTAGGGTTTGGCCTTTGCGTTTATTTAAAACTTTGGGTTGGATTTTGGAAAACGCTGAAATACGTAACTCATTATTTTTGCCGTACTCAATTCATACGTTTGTGCCTATGTGATGAATCCGGTTCTTAACTCGGAGAGCGGGGGAAAGGGTTACATGTAAAGTGAAGGGGTTACATACTAAACGGCCGTTTGCTCAAACAATTTATATTGACATGCAACAATGTAGGTACGTAGTCTAATTACAGTCTAAATCTTAAATAATTAAAACTAAAGGCGGGCTCTTGGCTCACCCTAAAGAAGGGACGCCTTAACAATTAAACCTAGAGGAATTCGTCGATTTCCTGCGCAATAGCACAACCTCAACACTTACTACTAAAATATAAACAAAATAAAAGACACAAAAGTAAGTCGCTGTGTGTTTGAACTCAAGACCCTCCGCGCTGTTGAGTCTTGTACTATACGACTCGGCCACCTGCCTAGTTACTGCCCGCAATGAAAATAGCTACCTATGTATTGCGGCGTCGTCGGTGCCGCTGTGCAATGTGCCTGTGCGTTGATACGTCATCCGACCATCAGGCGGAACGTGACACTTTTTCGAACGTGCAGCTGGTGTTCATCGATTTTGACCTTATCATTATCACGTCAAAAAATCAGAACTACCTAATTTGATTTAAGGTACCAGTAATAGCTTGGTACGAATTCCATGGACTATAAGGGTCACATGACAGCAACTTTAGGCTTACCTGTGATCCTGATTGTCCCACAAAATTGGGAAACAGGAAATTGCGAAACGTCCGTACAAATTAACATTACAAACGCGCAAATTTAACGAACAGAGTCAAAACTATTGAGAGCCAACAATGTTTAAAAAATACGTAGATAAAAATAGTCACTGATTTCTGCTGATAAAAGAGCATACCTATACTCATTACTATCTAAGATGAAAAGAGAATAGAATACAAGCGTGCTTCCGGGTGTTTGTAAACTGCTTATCTATACTATGTTGTAACAAAATATTATTGTACGCAATAGTTCTTTACACGTTTCGCAATTTGAAATAGGTTCAGTAACCTTATAGGTGAGCAGGTACAAACAATACTTAAAATCTGTTTCTGCAACGATGTTTTCAGTTTTACTTTTGATAAAAGTTGGTTTCAGTTTCGAAAGTGACATCACAACATCTTCATATTCATCCTATTGAAACCACCAAATCTTAGAGCTGATCTAGGAAGTGAATCAGCTAATTAAATCAAAACTTAAATGCTAAAAACACATTATATTGATTTATTGTGAGTTCTTAGTAAAAATGGTGAATCATAGTAATCTTGATCGATGACAGCGTGGTGGTGGTGGAATAATTTACTAATCACGGAGGCGTGGTATACATAATTTATAAAGATTTTTCACACTCTTTTATTAGGACGTGTTGTAACTAAATATCATCGTCGTCGTGCAGATAATCTAGGAAACTTGGTTTGTTTATGTAGTTCAGATGACTATACAATAATATGGTACCATCGAGCTGGTCTGCTGATGGAGCTCAAAGGTGGCAGACGGAAACCTACTTGTAAACTTCATGGAGTTTAGTCGTCGCGCGACAAGTCCTATTCATATATTTTAGCAAAGTTCTCATTATCATCACCTGATGATGGAGCCAGACGGTGGTACTTAAACGGAACCCTGAAATTCTTCATTGTAAACTTATCGACTTTCGGGCTTTATTTGATTCAATCACAAGAAAAATCAAATGAGCCTAAATTCGATAGATTTACAAGGTAAGAATTTCATCTCTTGATCTCTTGAGTCTCTTGATCTCGAAAGGGTGTTGTTAGTTCTTTTAAACCATAGTTTTATTTAGTTATTACAGCACATAGTTATTATAAATGGTCCCTTATCGCTACGCTACGATTCGACGACATGCATGCATATGTTACGACTACTAATGCTAGGTGAGCGGCTAAACCTATAGTTTGAGCCGGCTAACGTTAGGTGTGCATTTACGTTTCTTTGGTTCTTACATGTCAACCTAACACGAAGAATCTCCTTCTCCTAAATTATCCATCACCTCTAGCCACTTCGCCTATCATACCACTATTAGTATTACTTAATACTTACCAAAATTGGCCGCTCTTCTAGCCGGCTTAAACTAGGTTTAGCCGCTCACAGCCGTAACACATACAACAATTTTGAATCGCCCAAAAAATTCAACCATGAATTTGAATTCCGAACTTCAATGTCTTCTCTTCTCGATTCTCTGCGCAGATGCGATGCAGCATAGCAACCGACCACCGCACCGAACCGTACTCTTGTATTCAAAGTCGCCGTAGAAAAACGTAGGACCGGCAAACGTGAGCGTCGCCTCAGTGAAGTTTACCTTGTAGATGTAGTTTCCCTGGAAAGTAAAGCACTTATTTTTCTCATGTTTTTTTAGGGTTCTGATCCTTAACCCTCTCGTCGACATATCTTATCTATCTACTGTTCTAGATTGTTCGTTTGTTCGACCGGTGTGCTTCTGAGAGTGAGCCAGTTAAAAGGAAAAAAAATGGAACACTTACTAGAGATAAGCTCGCCTTTGTACACTATTATTGGTATATTTTTTTTTAAATGCCTGTGTGTAATAAAGAAATTATGAATTATGAACTCTTATAGGCTCACTTCGTTGTCCGTCTGTCCGTCTGTCTGTCTATTCAAGACCTTTTTTTGAACACAGATGGAACTAACGCTTGATGACCAATGAGGAACGAAAGGTTGATGACAGGTTCGTTGTATTAAGTTGCGTGGAGCTGGCGCCCCCCTGTAATCGTTACTCATCAGCCAAAAGATTGTTGCGATATATTCTCAGAGCTGAGAGCAGTTTATTTGTACGGGCTTAAGAACGTTTCACTCACACCACATGAGTGAGTATTGTGAAACGTAATTTAATGAAAGACTCTACAATTCCGATGTTAATATTTCCGAGTCGTCTTGCACTCGTAGTAGGAGGTTACGCATTGGTTATATTATGTTAAACGTAAGACAACTTACCACAGGAACCATGCAGTCGTTTTTAAGGTTCAACTGTTTTTTGATTAAGGGCCCAATTCCGAAATGTGAGCATATGTCGTTTACGTTGTACGTAAATGCCTTGTGCTTCACTTTGTTTTTGATAAAGACAACTGTTGTTCTGCTTACTGACTGCAAAAAAAAATTGATGTTGAAAAAAAGTGATCGATTATGAAATCTACCATGAACTCGTATCACAAAGACATTATCATCATCATCATCATCATCATCATAATAGCGTCACCCTGTTATTTTGCACAATGAATTATTCTTATTCTTACCTTTTCCCATACGGGTGCCAAAGGCATAACTTTGCTCACTTTTAGCAAGTGATTCAATACTCCATTTTGCGTGACATGGGAGCGAGCTCATCGTCGCAGATACGTTTATAGAATTTACATACATAAGTATTATAGATGGAGAAATTCCGTCCAAAACATAATTTGGTTCAAAATAAAATTGCAAAAACGCTTTTTGCGCGATATCGTAACGCCGACAGTGTCGTTCCGTTACGAAAGTGCTACGAAATCTAGCTCTTTCGTAGCTTACTCTTAGAAAACCGTCAGTTCTTCGTGAATACTGCGGTGATGGAAATAATCGGAGGAAACCTTCACAGCTCCACAGCAGATGCGATGGGTAAGCCCCCTATAACAAAGTGGAGTATTTGAATGACTAGATTAACATAGGCACAACTGTGCTTCTGCGACCCCGTATCGGAAATAGCGTGACTAAGATAGAAAGGTGAAGAAAATCATAGTAAGGATAACTGCGGAGATGGGTCAACCCCTGTCATGCAAATAGAGTGACGGTTAAAAGTGGAGATAATGCGGAACAAATAAATATACATACATACATACATACATACCAGTCACAATCATATTTGGCTTTTTTCAAAGTCATACTAACCTTAGATAGGTCGCAGGCTTTAAAGACTGTTAGGTTAATAGAAGATAAGTCCTGCTTAAAGTCGGCCGAACATGATGCTGTTTGCGCCCGAACAGACCTGCCCTCCTTGCCATCCAGACTATCGTCTTCACAAGCCTCGAATTTTGTGCAGGTGGCGGTGTAGGGGCCCTGCGTTATGGAAACTAATAAACGGTCAAGTGCGAGTAGGACTCGCGCACTAAGGGTTCCGATCACACTTGTTGATTGTTACCTCGTAACTGCGGTGTAATAGATTTCTACGTGAAAAATAAACGTATGATGTCATCATCTAAACAAAATTAATTAGTTTTTTTGCAGGAAGATAAAAAATTACAGATTTCTCTCTCTACTTGTGTTAGAATACCTTGCTTTGTGCCGAATTTCGTGATTCTAGATCGACGGGAAGTACTCTATAGGTATAGAGTCGCATATGACTCCTCTGGAATCGGTAATACTAGTTAAATTTAATTATCTTTTCATCGATTTTGCTCGAATACATCTTACAAATAATTGACAAGTCAGTAATGCGTAAAGATGCGATGTTCTATCACCTTTCTTACCAGGCGGTGCCCCGGTTTCATGAGTAAAGGTTCCATTATTTCCTCTTTTATGAAACAATGATACAAGTGTTGTACCATTTCTGAATCGGCATAGAATAAGCAAGTTTTTAAAGCTATTATCTCGTACGTGTGTAGTAAAAATTATTAATGGCAGCTGATCGAAAGCGAAGTCAATGTTTTTGCTGACGAAACCTCGTCGAACCTAAAGTTAGGTATCAACAAAGTAATAATTGTCTAGATGTTAAGAAATCCTTAAAGGAAGGGCTATTCAAAAAATGGCTGGCACCAACAGCGTATTAAATGGGAAATTTGAAAAAACCTTCAAATCGAAGATATCTCGAATTACATGCAACTTTTCACTGGGGTCATGTTAGGCTTATTACAGTCTTCACAAAATAAAATTTAACCTTATTACGTTAGTGACACGGACGCTGTCACCGGGCCTTTAATTTTGTGAAGAGTTTAGATGCATGCATCTATCTATAATAAATAATTAATAGTGAAGAATCAACTCACGTAACTATTTTTATCGGACATCCAGTCTACACCATTAGTTAGTTTATTAAAAGTAAAAAAATACAACAACACAACATACAACATTATCACTCGAATGATGAATCAGTTAAAACTATTTTTTTCCAGCTAACAATCATTTCATATGACAGTTATTGTTATTTCAATGATACGATTTTAATAGAGGCCTCTTTTACTTTATTTAAATGGACGAATTGTTACAAAATGTGCATCAATTGTCCAAAATACCTGAATCCTGTCACTTAATACAATATGACTGGGTTTTTAATGACAAATTAATTATTTTAAATATTCTAGATTTTTCTACCATGCTATAACATGATACTTTAGTGAACTACTCTGTAGGATTGTCTCAATCATACGAATGAGCTAAGTAACGTAAACTCTCTGAGGGAACGACCTGAATTTTGAGTACACGAATGAAACCTGTGGTAGTTGTTAAATAAAATAATAGCATCCTTAAAAATTGTGCAATTATTTTTTCTATTTAATGGGAATGCTGAAAATATTACGTTTATGTGATGAAGCCGGTAACTTTGCCATAGTAAATTACCATATATGATTTTTTGCGGTCACCAATGAAACCTAGGGTAGTTTAAGATAATTTATTTTTTCGATATTTTTTCGTATCTCAATGAAATCTGGAAAAAATTACGTTTATGTGATGAATTTCGAAAGCTAAACTAGTATATTAGTACTGGATTTGCTGGAAGAGATCTCTCTTTAGAGATAAGCTTGCCTTTGTAAATTATTCTCTGTATTTTCTGTTTTTTGTCTTTTATGTTCAATAAATATATACGAAAATATATACGAAATATTCTGATTTCTGATACGTTTGTATGAACGGGATGGGCCATTATATCCCAAGACTCCCATTACCCACAATAATGCGCTTTAGTCCATAATAAGTAGATGTCTCAGGCTGTATGATAATGAGAATAAGCAATAATTCATATTTGTACTCCGTGGGTAATTTTTCCATAGTAATGTTCCCAATGTCCTTTAATAAACTATCATCTGTAGTACAAGAAAACAAGGCTCACTCTTCTGTTACATAATAAAGTATCTGTGCTGTAATTGCAAGGAGCATGTGAGATATAATCTAACGGAAAAAAAAACCTTCAGATAAATCTGTCGATAAATTGTAAACAAGATCGACAAGGTTTAGCATTTATGCTTTTTTTGGTACTTAGAAGTCAATCTAGCATGAACCGAGAGCACGAAGGATAAGAGGGGATTACGGGATAACGGGGGGGCAAACCACCACTTTACCCAGTTATTCGTCATTTCAGTTTATCAACTAACGCGTTCTATTGTGGGAAGTTTGGTTCAGTTCACAATTTATCGTCAGATTACCTTCTAACGGATTTTAAACCGTTAGATTATAATCTAACGGGTTTCACAATTTTACGGTGACATATAGGTAACGAAACGAAAACGACGAAAACGATACTTTCTGGTAGATATGCTTAATGACTGACAATTAACTCGAGTTACTGATATCATAGCAAAAATGCAAACCAGTACAAAAAGTATGAATCTAGCCATTTGCTACAAGTTTTCGGTATTTCCAAAACGCTATCAAATCAGGTAGCTTATAACTATACCGTAATAGTACGATTGAATCTATAACAACATAGTTAATGTATGTATAAATGTATGTATATAGATCTGGTGACTATCGGTAGGAATACATAACTAATTACTAATTTTAGGGACTGGCGGTCACAGCTCACTTTCCGCGATCATCATTAGCTGTGCTAATCACACTTTCAACAATTACAGATTTTATTACTTTTATGTGTCAGGTACTGTAAATTAAGTATTTCTTGCATAACCGATTTTTCAATTTCAATTTCAATTTCTATAGACTTCGAAAATTGAAATAAAAATACCTAGAAATTAGATTCAGAAGAATCACGTAGCTAAATGAATCAGCAATCAACACGGCAAACGTGAGAGGGAAACGTGACAACATACGTAGATCTTCCTAAAATTACTCATACCGTCGTGTTCTTCTCTACATTTCCGCATCTAAGAACTGATATGGATCGTAAATACCTATACAACTACATAGTGACGCACGTTACAATACATACTACGTTGTAACACCCTGAACCAAGTCGCGCTCTAGGAAAACTGAAATTGTACTTCGTAATCTCACTTCATAGGGAATAAATTCGTAGCTAATACCTGTCATGCACGCAGTAGGTACAAACATTATTCAGTGCACCGTCACACGCGACATTATCAATTAACAGTACTCCCGTCTCTTTCCAGGCCCCGGTCCCGGTAAGCGACTGTCTCGTCGCCGAATTTGCCACCGTCTTGGAGATGTATGTACCTTCCCGCAAGCTCAGTATAAATAAATACGGGCCACTACCACCGCCGATACTGCTCGATGCAACCGCGCCGGCCGGCCACGCTCCCAAAAAAAGTTTGTAACCGCACTCCGAAACAAATCTTGTAACCATGAAAGCGGTGATGAACGAAGCGGAGCTCTACCAGCGAAGCAACAACTTGCAGAAGACCGACGCGATAAAATGCCTGAAGGAGTACGCTTTTAAAATCAAATGGAGGAACTCGAGGATCAAGCCGAGGATTCTGGACATCGGATGCGGAGACGGCAGCGTGACGGCGGATGTTCTGAAGCCGCATATCCCACTGGAGAGTCGACTGGATGGGTGTGACATTAGTGAGAAGATGGTGAACTTCGCAAATGCCCATCACAAGGACGAGACGACTAGCTTCAGTGTGATGGATATCGCTGGGGAGCTTCCTGAAGAGCTGATAGAAGCCTATGACCATGTGTTTTCATTCTACACTGTGCACTGGATTCGGCACCAAAAGTGAGTATTGTTTTCTTGTGTTTTAGAAAAATATCTATTGCCCACTTCTTCTAATACGAGTCAACACTATTCTCCAAATTATTTTGGCAACTCCATAGTAAGGATCAATATATTTACTAAAGTCTAAACATCTTTTGAAAGTGTCACAATACAGTCACAACACAATACTTACCGTAAAGTTCTCATGAAATAACATTTTTTTAAATTCTACACAAAAAAACATATTAGAGTAAGATAAAGATTATAAACGTTAACGAATAACGATTCCCATTAATTTAATATCACTTCAGTTAACTGTGTCGCCGACAAATCTTATATAACAATTGTTCGTTAGTTAATAGAGAGTGAAGGGGTTAAGCATTAGAATTTCAATTTCCGTAATGAAGATTTAAGATGCTGTGCAGTTTTAAGATTGTTTGTAGGCCTTATATTTTGACAACACTTGACTACCCTATTACTTATTAAGGCACAGCCAGGCAGGCTTTAAAGAGCCCTTTTGAAGGAGGGAAGCCCTACGCCCCGTAGCTACGGAGTAATTATGTACGTTTTCCTCACGATGTGTTCTATCACCGTTACATTTATGGTCCATCCATTATACGGACGTTCCCTATAATTCACCATACAATAAAACCGTTGATTGAATAACTGGCTAAAAGGTGCACAACTTTTCCTAAGCTACCCTGGATGGTCTCGATGCGACGTCCTCGATCATGAGACCTTTCCGTTGACTTCCTTACAAAATTCCGTGTCTCGTTTGGATGAAACGATAAGCTAGGTAGGTACCTATATTTACTATTACTATTACTACTACTGGTGCAATAAATGAATATGAATATGAATACTAATAGAGCAGCTTGAAAACTTCTGACAGGGTGGGCCACGAACCCGACACCCGTCCCTCTGTCAACCCGCACAGAGCCAGCGTGGTACAGGGTGTAACAAAAAGGTGTAGTCATATTTTAAGGGGTTGTTAGGAAAGTTATTGTGATCAACTTTCTCTTTACTATGAAAACGATTTGATCAGAGCTACTTAATGTTTTACTTCTCCGTACAAATCAGCTGACGGCCCTAGCCAAAACTTATGGAGGAATGAAAAATAAAGTTTTTTTTTTGCACCCACTAGGATTGCCCCACACTAGGATACCCAGTGTTGTGGGAATCAGAAACAGTGACATCACAAACATGTAAACATGCAAGACCTGGTGATTTTTCATTTATTTTTGTCCCCAGCCGGGATTCGAACCCGGGACCTCTCGCACGGTAGGCAGATGCGCAACCGCTGCGCCACAGAGGTCGTCAAAAATCGGTGCCATAGTAAAAGTTGTTCAGAATGATGTCCCTAACCAACCCTTAAAATATGACTACACTTTTCTGTTACACGCTGCATGTATAGCTCAATGTGTATGTGTATTATTGTGTATGTGAGAAGTGAGTCGCAGAATTTCGGTCGCGTAAATCGGTTTCATACGAAAAGACAACTCATTTTGCGACGCCCGTGTGAACCAAACACGAGTTTTGTATGAAACCAAATGCAGCAGAAATTACGCGGCGAAATTTTGCGACTCACGACTCACAACATTATGCTCGTCTGGGTTCACCCTAAGCGACACTACATTTATGTTTCTGTCCTTCCAGGCGTGCCTTCGAGAACATCCACCAACTGCTGGTGCCCGGCGGCGACTGCCTGCTCCTCTTCCTCGGCCGGATGCCCATGTTCGACGTGTACCGCATCATGGCGGAGACCAGCAAGTGGGGCCGCCGGCTGAGTGACGTGGAGGAGTATGTGCCGCGTTACCACGACTCGCAGGTGACTTCACAATTATTTTGTCATACTAGCAGCTAGCAGTATAGGGTTGTACTTCAGATTATTAAAACTCTTTGTCTAATCCCTTACTTATTTCACCGAGCAGTGAGATAAAGGATGATTTGTGTTTGTTGATGACCATAACAAAATAGCGTCAAGACGCACAATTGTGTCTACAATGGACAAAAATTTACCAGCTGGTTTTATTATCTAATATGAAAATAGATGAAAACGATGGGACCCGTATTTTTATTTTAGTGTTTAATCTTATTTTTAAGTGATAATTCAGGATTTGTAAAGTAACTCATTCTAAAAGGACGTAAGTAAAATGTCAGGATTATAAAACTTTAAGTTAAACCTGTTAAAACTTTGCCCGTCATTGAAAAAAAAATTATTAAACAATCAGCGGGTCTAGAAAGAGAAACGATTCGCTCTCAATCGTCACGTCTTTGACTGTCAAACGAACGAATTCCACTGTCAAACCCGTCAAACCCAGTACATTTGACCTCAGCATTTGACAGTCGAAATTGTTCGTGTGACAGCCAAAGACGGGGCGATTGAGAGCGAATCGATTCTCTTTCTAGACCCGCGTACAACATTAAGATCACAGATGACTGACAGTTGTTTTTTATTTCTTTCTAGCCTGTGGTACTCATGCCATAAATCCTGATATTGTAAATTTGGACTAAATTTCAGTTTTTTTATTTAACTCTAAAAAGACTGATCTAAAAATTCTGAAAAAATATCTGAGAGGTCAGAAAACTTAAATCTCGAAATGTTTTTTAATTTTAGTACCTTATCAAAAAGAAAGGTTGTCCATTGGTTTCGATTAGACACCTTTCGATTTAACCTTTTTTTGCCTCGCCCGTAGTGTAAGCGTATCTTTAGGACGCGAAAAAAGAGCTCCGCAGTCAAGTGCGTTTCACCCTTGCTTCAGAATTCAGATGCAGCATGTTCGAATCCCGGTGCTGACACTATACCGATGATGTACCTATGTTTTTTTATCTCGATTATGTTACACAGAGGTTCTAACGGTGAAGGATAGCTCGCGTAGATACCTTACTCCATGCGACGATGGGTTGGCCCTCGGCCCTCCACGCAAAATAGAACTGAATAACTGGGTAAACGTGGGCACAACTGTGCCTATTCTACCCCGTATGGAATAAATTAAAAGTAAAAAAACATTTTTAAACAAAGCTTTTATTTAATGCCCTAAAAAGAAGAAAATAAAATTTCAATTCAATCAAATGCGTCATTTTATTACATTACACAATTTATACGATGTAAAAGCTTGTTGCGGGATTTATCTCCAAGTCTGTGCAAATAGGTGCCTACCCACCTAATTAAGTCTACACAAGTAAATCCCGCAACAAGCTTTTATATCGTATAAATTGTGTAATGTAATAAAATGACGCATTTGATTGAATTGAAATTTTATTTTCTTCTTTTTAGGGCATTAAATAAAAGCTTTGTTTAAAAATGATTTTTTACTTTTAATTTATTTTTAACTTTTTAGTCTTTATCATTACAGGACAAAACATCTAATCTAGAATTCGAGTGCTTGTCAAGACGAATCAAATGAGACCAAACACGATACAATTGCGTCGTTTGGTAACAGAGTTCCCATGGCCACCTTCCGGCTCCAGCATCAGATCAGCTCCATGTCATAAAAAATATTCTAGGACCAAAGTATTCGTCAAGACGAATCGAACGAGCCCAAATTCGACGGGCTTGCGATGTTTTATGACAGAGTTCCCATGGCCACCTTCCGGCTCCAGCATCAGATCAGCTCCATGTCATAAAAAATATTCTAGGACCAAAGTATTCGTCAAGACGAATCGAACGAGCCCAAATTCGACGGGCTTGCGATGTTTTATGACAGAGTTCCCATGGCCACCTTCCGTCTCCATCATCAGATCAGCTCCATGTCATAAAAAATATTCTAGGACCAAAGTATTCGTCAAGACGAATCGAACGAGCCCAAATTCGACGGGCTTGCGATGTTTTATGACAGAGTTCCCATGGCCACCTTCCGGCTCCAGCATCAGATCAGCTCCATGTCATAAAAAATATTCTAGGACCAAAGTATTCGTTAAGACGAATCGAACGAGCCCAAATTCGACGGGCTTGCGATGTTTTATGACAGAGTTCCCATGGCCACCTTCCGTCTCCATCATCAGATCAGCTCCATGTCATAAAAAATATTCTAGGACCAAAGTATTCGTCAAGACGAATCGAACGAGCCCAAATTCGACGGGCTTGCGATGTTTTATGACAGAGTTCCCATGGCCACCTTCCGGCTCCAGCATCAGATCAGCTCCATGTCATAAAAAATATTCTAGGACCAAAGTATTCGTCAAGACGAATCGAACGAGCCCAAATTCGACGGGCTTGCGATGTTTTATGACAGAGTTCCCATGGCCACCTTCCGTCTCCATCATCAGATCAGCTCCAAGTCAGAAAAATATTGCATTGTCATCCGACTTATACACGTATGCGAAATTTCAGCTCAATCGGATAACGGGAAGTGGGTCAAATTCAAGCCGACATTTTTGACGCGAACCGTGATACCCACAAACAAACAAACAAACAAACATACATACAGTGCAAGTTTAATAAAAGCTTTTAAAAATGAGTGACGCTATGTTATGTTCTGAGGCGTCCGTGTATGTAAACGATTATGTTTTCTTCAACAGGAACCAGAGAAGGAAATCAAAGATATGATGGAGGAGGTCGGATTCCGCAACATCGACGTACAATGCAAGAACTCTGTCATGTATTATGACAAAATAGAGTTATTGAAAAGTAAGTCAACTAACATATTCCGCAAACTTCAGCCCATTCTGTTACAAGGTGGCAATTACACAGTACTATTCACTATTCCCTTATAGCCTTTTCACTCGAGCCATACGATTAAATAAATTACACAGTTTTACAATATTCAATTTTGAGTCGCAAGCAGCTATCCTATCGCCGCATAAATGTACTTATAACCTACAAGGAAGGAAGCAATACATGATTTGAGTTTGAGTTTAGATCAAATAATAAGAACATCAAATAGCGTCACGCATTTTCCTACATGGTGTGGCCGTTTATATATGAAGAAAGTGCTCTGGCGTAGGAGATTATCCTGGTGGCTTTGGAGTCGAGATAGGCCAAATAGTTTTTGAGTTATGGTATAAATATGACAGGACAGTCACCAGGGGCTTGGTGCTGGCTGATATGTTATTTTATTACCGTTTAGCCAATACATTTTGCGTATTAGCACGAGTAACAAATGTTTCCTCATGATGTTTTCGATCACCTTTAGAATAATAATATTAAACACCAGTGAGCCACAGTAAACAACCCTGCATTTCTCGTGGTTACAGACGCCGTTATGGCAGTGAACCCATTCAGCATACCTCGTCACCTGCACGACAACTTCATGGAGGACTACCTAGACGTGGTGAGGGACCTCCGGATGACGGACGAGGCGAACAACAACCTCTCTGATGGACTCAACATAAAGGCTAGTTATTCGCTCATTGTGGTTTACGCGAGCAAATGAATCGATTTTGACGCAACGCATACAGGGTGTTGATTTGTAAAGTTACGCCCGACTCAGGGTTGATAGTTTACGTATCGCTGATGACAAAAAAATAAGTATTAATTTTCCCTCGCATAATTTTCATTCATAAATTACCATCTGAAAATTTTCCTGAAATTACCTAAAAGTGTGGATACCCCCGCCAGCCATCGCGCACAAGTGCTAACAGACTCCCCCTCGTGCCCTGAGCCCCACCCCACTCCGTGCGACTCTTTTCGGACCACATTCACAGGTTTTTTAAATATTTTTAAAATAAAAAAATTCATAAAAATAAATACTGAACAAAAAATATATATTTTTTAAATATATTTTTTAGCTTCAGTGTCGTGTAAATAACAACCTCTGAGCTCGGCGTAACTTTACAAATCAACACCCTGTATATACGCGACGGACTGCAGTGTCGTCATTGCGTTGTAGTTAGTCGTAGCGATGCGTAAAATATCTTTTGGCGAACTGAACGAAAATGAACATGAGTAGATATGTGTAAGCTATCGGGATTGATTTTACTGATACAAAATAGAGCCACAGAGTTCAGATGAAGGAACAGGCACTTCATCCTTAAATAATAATTCTACCAATTTCTAAAACTAGACTAATTATTTGGTCCGATCTGATCGTCGATTTATAATTTCATTTTCATATAACTTTATCGAATAAAATCTACTTGATAAGTTAAACTAAATTCTGCTCGTGTATTTTGCAACATAATATGTCCAATGTTAGGGTTTTATTCTATTACAAAATGATGTAAGGTTGTGTTAAACATAGTTTAGATTAAGAAACTATACAAACAAACAAACAATGATGAATTGATATCGATTGTATTGTATGACTTTAAGATAATTAATGTTATAATTATAATTATAAGTAACTAGCATTAAGCCCGCAACTACGTATGCGTATAGTTATACTTTTTGGTCGCATTTTTACTGTTGCGATCAATTTGCAAGTGTACAGTAAATACACTTAGAGAACATAAAGTTATAGGCATAGATAGTGAAACATTTTCAAAAATCGGCTACCTTTATCGTGTCAACGGCATTTTGTAAGCAACATGATTTTTTCGATGTAAAAAAGCCTGCTGAATAGTGTCAAGGTTTAGGTTGACTTGCGGAACTTTGATAATTATTGACATTTTAACTTGTTACATTCGATGCGACCTCGAGAATAAGGATAGATAATTGATATTTAGTATTACACCACCGTATCACCAGACTACACAACGCTAAATGCTGACTCGGTGCAGATGGCAGGGTTCCGGTTTTGTAGCCAAAACAACTATCAGAAGTTTTCGAGCTGCCCCTTTAGGGTCTTCGAAACTGTTTCTTGACTACTACTATTAGTTATTCTGTGCTACTACATTACAAAATTAATACTACATTACGATACATTGCACCGTTTATACCGCGGGAAGAAGCGTCCTAATCATTTTATCATAATCACATACAATCGAGTCAACCATCCAGATACCGTCTCTCTCGACCCTGATAATGCCTAACCTAACACTGACTAACAATGGTCTTTTCCGATGCGCAAGTAGGTACCGCTAGGCCACTGACACCTTTTCATCGAAATTATTCTCTTTGGGTCTATCCCATCCCCACTAAAATCGATATCGATAATTGAAACAAAAAGTAAACTTTAGAAAAAACCGACTTCCACAAACCCTATTTGATTAGATTGAGTTTAATACTAACTGTAACCCCTTATCCCCCCCTCCCTTGGGGAATTAATTTTGTCAAATGCTATATCAGTGCTACCCCACGCGACTAAGGAACCCCTGTACAAAGTTTCATGGCTCTAGGTCCACCGGTTTAGGCTATGCGTTGCCTGCCCGTCAGCCACGCATTGTATTTGTACCTAGTATTGAGCAGATCTGGTGGCCATATGTGGTCTTCATCAGCAGTTCCGCATCACAATATTATGCTTACCATGTGCATTTGCACGAGTTATTATGAAAAACACAAAAATCACTATAGGTCTGCCTATAATATTTGAAGAGTTCTCTCGATTTCTCCAGGATCCCATCATCAGATCCTGACCTGGTGTCAATGGGACCACCCTTGAGATATTACCTATACGCCGAAAAAAGATTTGTTCAAATCGGTTCATAATTGGCGGAGCAATCGCGTAACAAACATAGAAAAAAAAAATAAAAAAAAAAAACATACGGGTCGAATTGAGAACCTCCTCCTTTTTTTGAAGTCGGTTGAAAATTGAGAGAATAACCTTCAGACAGACGGACGGACGGAGAGGCAGCATTTGGCCTTCGGGTACGGAAACCTAAAAAAAAATATCCATCCCCAGTAACTAATAATTGTTGTCAAAATCAACCCCCTTTTGTACTTACATATTTTCAATACAAAGAGGCTGATGTTCATTCTCCAAAGAGTTGACACACATGATCCAAAAAAATATTAGACGAAAGAGAGACCTTGACTTTTCAATCTTTTCATTATAAAAGCCATACAGGGTGTAATATTATTATATTAGTATAATGTCGTCTATGAACCCGAAAACGACCTACAAAATCTGCCTCACAACGGTGAAGTCCAAACGTATTACATAATATAAAGAAATGAACGCTCCTAACAGCCAGTATTTATCTCGTGACAATGACTGTATACACCGAAAAGCCACAAAAAGGCTGGATGTATAATGTCGTCCTGGTAAAAACTAGGTAATTAAACTTCACTTATCTATAAGACCCATTCCTTAGTTTCAAAAAATGGGACCAAACTATTGGATTGACCATTCGAACGAAGATTTTTTTTTTTAATTGGTTCATAAATAGTACCAGTTTCGATCCAATGTAACAAACATAAAAAAGTACATCCCACCGAATTGATAAGATTTTTTTTAAGTCGGATAATAATTATTGCCTGTATGCCCAGAATTACTTATAGTTTTAAATTTTGGACCATATTGCCATATGTATAATAGAGAGCTCCTTGGTCTAGTGGGTTTCATTCTTGCCTCTCACGCAGGAGGTGCAGGTTCGAATCCCGGTGCTAACCATGTACCAATAAGATAAGTCATCGGTGATGGAAAACATCGTGAGAAAACCTTCATTACTCCATAGCTGCGGCGATGGGCTAGCCCCTGTCACGCAAAGTGGAGTATTGAAACACTGACTGGAAGTGGACACAGTTGTGCCTCTATGCCACCCCGTATGGGTAAAGGCGTGACGCGGTTATGTCGTTTAGTAAAATATTTTTATACCATAGATAGCAGAAAGGAGGATGCAAACTCTTTGTTTTATACCCATGCCCCTCTTCCGTACTAATCTAATAGGTAATAACATAACATGGCGTCACGACTTTTTCCATACGGGGTGGCAGATGCACAACCGTGCCCACTTTAAGCCAATTATTCAATACTACATCTTTCGTGACAGCCCATCACTTATTCATTAGGGTGCTATAGTTAAAAACTAATATGAAGAAAGTATAAAAAATACTTGACATTTCATAGAATTTACTGACACCATCTACATCTGTACAGCTGATGGAATATGTTGAGATACTGCAATAAGTACAAACATCGACAGACAAGTAAGTAATTAGGACATCAAAGATTTAGCTAAAACTTGGCGAAATTTTTGGTAACATTGTATTTTTAGTTTTTATTATAAGCAGTCGGGTTTTTTGTTTATATTAATTATTTTTTGTTTGAATGTGTAACCTTCGGTGATTGAAGCTTGTAACCCAACGAAATTTCTAACTTGTAGAATATGTAAGCTTAGTGCCTAGTTAGTTCGTAAGTCAAAAGCTTTATGCGCCAAAATGGTGTGAAGTGTTTAGTTTTCAAAGCAATTTACAAACCTAGGTTTGATACCTACATTTTTTGTGATTAGCATAAATAGTACTATCCACTATTTATGTACTTATTGACACAATCATAACACTATCTTATAGCCAGTAGATGTTTTCTATTTGTGCAATAAATTGTTTGTATTTTTATGCTATATTTGTTTCTCCAAAACTTCTTACTTGTTCTTCTTCTTAATTTACGACCTCTGTAGCGTTGCGGTTTAATGTCCTCGGTCCCGGGTTAAAAATCCAGGCTAGAGGATGAAATAAAACCTCTCCGGCATTGGATCTCTGTCATATCTTCATACAAACCCTGCCTGGAGACCCCCCCTGCATGTCCTATTATTGGGATACCCTAAGAGAGAAGTTAACTTTTAATTGAATGTGTATTTGTCTTCTGTTTGTTTTTATAATGTAACTTGTCCTGTTTGTAACCCCTGAATTATAAAAAGGTGTTTAATGGATAGCTGGCAGTCACTTTTCATACCAATCTTTTCATTCTTCTGCGAGGAAATGCGTAATTTATCTGGAAATCTAAAATAAAAATAGTAAGTAATTTCATTTTGGTGAACAAAACGCAATTTGCTGACAACATATGCAAATTTAGCTTGTGTATAGTCTCTTCGACGTATGAAAAAGCCGAATTATGCGTTTCGGTCACAAATATTTTAGAAATTTCAACTTAATTTTCCGGAAAAACTGCGCATTGTCTCACAAAAATAAAAGCACTTTGTTGAGGAAAGTGACCACCAACTATCCATTAAACACCTTTTTAAAATCAAATTAGGGATGAACTATATAAAAGCCATCTCCATGTCTTGCCTACGACATCTGTTGGCAGCTTTCAGAACTATTTTAGCTGTCAGAAAATAGCCCATTATTTGACTTGTAGTCTATGAATATCCATAGCTATAAAGTAACTATTCATTAATCTGTGGCTAGGCACCCCTTTTGAGGTCATGGAGGTATCAGCGAGCAAGTGACAGATCCCTGATTGAGGTCAAATGAAGGTTATTCTGGTTTTTATAGAAATTTCCGAAATCTTGAATAGGAAATTCAATTCAGAAAACAATTATCTCAATTTCTTTTTCACAGTTTGTTTCTCTTGAATGTAGCCCATTGCGGGAAAAAAATCGGTGTGCGGACGGGCCGTTAATGATATAATTCCTCCCTGTATTTAATTGACAACGACAACTTGTCTTTAGTTTTGACCGGTTTTGACACTGACTGGACATACGTTAGTAACCCTATATAGTCTGTGGACTGGCTGGACTAATACTATTTGACCCAGTGAAACCTCTGTTTCATTTCCATGGTATTTTACCAGTTGTCTCGTGAAAACAAACAATAACTAAGTAAAACATACCCAAACAATACCAATATGAAGAAAGGAAAGGTATAATATATGTTTTGTTTATCATAGTACTCTATACTTAGAGAAACTAGCGACGTATTATTCATCAGCATCGTCCACAATTGGGGTTGGGTTTTATATAAGAAGTTTGAAGTTTGTAGTACTAGGGGGGTGGAGAGGACCTCCCCCTCAAGTTTCAGATTTAGGAAACCAAGGGTTTTTTCAAAGAAGGTTGTCAAAACAATGAATATATTACTAGCTTTGTTTAAGTAAATTATAAGTATAGTAATCTATTGCATTAGGAGAACACAAAGATAATGTAGAAGGTGCGACTGTAAAAATTGTTTATACTTAGGTACTACAGGAAAAAAAGTCAGCGCGATCTCAAGGTTCTCTGAAGTCTTCGAAAACTTCCATTTATAATCAACTTGGCGTGTCAGACTTCAGTTTATTTCCGCTTGACCAGATTTTGGTAAAGATCATGAGCCTCAGGCTATCAAACGTTGATGATACCAGAAGGTAGGTCACTGTAGAACATATTACTAAGAGGTTGTACATGGTCGTATGTTTGTTATGATTGTACTCCGACAAACACCAATAGTCGAAATGGGTTCTTTCATGAGGCCAAAAATCGATTGTCTAGAAGTCATTGTGCTCGAGTCAATATAATTCTATGTTCTTTTGGGATCACCATAATCCAGTAGGTAGGTAGTAAGTAAGTGTGTTAGAGCTCGTCTAAGCTGAAATGACGCGCCCCACTCCTAGGTTTTGAATTTACTTGTCATACAAAACCAAGGGGTGGGGCGCGTCATTTCAGCTTAGACGAGCTCTAACCCTAGATCACTAACCATATCTTCGAGTAACATTATCAATCACTAACCATTCGTAAATTTTACGACGCATTAAAACGTCAATATTTACTGAATCAGCTTTATTTATGACACAAAATTACCTTAACTAACAGCGTTAGTTATCTCGTTATCAATTAATATAATTAGTTTAAGAGCTTCCCTACACAGAACACCGAGTGCACATAAAACTAATAAGCTCCCTGCAAACAGTCTTTTGCATCCCTTGAAAAAGTTAGTGGTTATACGACGATGTTTTTACGCAGGACGCAGCCGCAAATGTTTCGATTTCTGACTTGACTTGCGGATGCATCCGAAATGAGTAATTGTGGGTCACTAGCGATACGAATGGGGGCACAGCTGTGGCGAGGGTCAGCGGGATCATACCGAAACACTAAATACCTGCGCAAGGTACGCGTCATCATTTTGACGAATGGTTATGGTTAGTGATCTAGGGTTAAAAAAGCTTAGACTGATAAGCAGTTGCATGTAGAATATTTGCACTGTAATTAAACTTCTAAGATAAATACGTAGATCTCGAAATGCGGACAGGTTTATTGTTGAAATTCCTCTTCTTAACATATTTTATCACCAGCTACTCAGTCGACGTGAGCTTCTTTGACCAGCGAATCTTTAAACGCATGATAAAGCCCATTTGGGCGCGAACTCCTGTAACAAGTGAGAAATGTATAGCGCAAGGTGTATATAACTATGACCCGTCAGACTACGAGAAGATGTGTCTCTTTGCAGACCGCCCTTTGGTGGGTGAGTGGACCCTTGTAACCAGTATACGTAGTATAATACCTGTCTCGAAACTCAACGTGAAGCGGGCATCAGGTCAAAGCCCCAAGCCCATAACGTTCATGCAAATTTTCAGCCTGTTGGGAATTTATGCAATGCAATCACACAAGTATCACACACCCAAGCTCACCATCTTAGACCGATAAAAAGATAAGCGTAACTTCCGCGTACAAAAAAAAAGACTCCGCTCAATTTAAGCTTAAAAAAAACCCTTTTTTTAAGCTTAAATTGAGCGGAGTCTTTTTGTTTTGTACGCGGAAGTTACGCTAATCTTTTTATCGGTCTAAGATGGTGAGCTTGGGTGTGTGATACTTGTGTGAAGCGGTCTCCTGTCTAGATGATAAAATAGCAAACAAGAGTTGCTACGGCTAGACATGTCAGCCCGCATTGAACGGAAAGGTGGAGTGTGACTCAATCATTCAGATTCCGAGTAGAGTTGTGGCTGTTGGCAGAACATCAGAAACGGAACATTCTTACTTTACTTTACTTTACTTATACTTTATTGCACAGAAAACATAATACAGACACTTAATATTGGAAAAAACATGTACATTCTTTTTTCTATTACAGTGGAAGTTCAAGCTAGGGTACTCAAAGAGGAACTGGTCTTGGCTGACGAACGGCAGTCCATGATTAGTTTAGCAAAAACTTGCAATGTCAGCGTGTGTAACGTGGACATTTTGCCTCTGTTGATCGGTATGTGAAAATCCACGCGCGAGTTGAGTACAGAGCAGTACCCGTAGAATGCATACAGGTTGGCAAGAAAGTCTAGAAATTAAATGATGGCAACATTTACAGACTACTGCGTGTTTTCTTTATTGCCATATTTGGATTGTCTATCAAAATACGCAATAGTGCTCTAATGTGTCACTTATGTTGCCATTATTTATTTTCTAGACTTTTTTGCCAACCTGTACCCCTGTGGACGATCGCGATGTCATAGAGTGAAGGACAGAGCACTCGCTTTAAATGTCTCTGTCCGCGACAATAACCTCACCTGCATGCTATATGGGTGCTGTGCAAACAAAATACTGCATCACTAGCTGTGTTACTTCTTATAACACCTTCGACCCTTCGTACCTCTATTTCATTTACCCTTGCTGCTCTACATAAGCATTTTACCTTTAACTACCTAGTTGATGAAACGAACAAATACGAGACCTTTCAGACCTACAAAAGTCAATCAATTAAATTCAAAGAAGAAGAGATTGCATTAAAGTATTCCATAACTCAACACAGGTCACGAGGATATTATTTGTGTAAAGAAGCGGTTGCAGCCCCTAATCATACCCCACGTCGCGTTCCGAAGTAGCTGGTGCAACCTGCCTGAGATCTGTATGGAGATCTCCATCCGACGAGACCAAACCAACATGAATCACTACAAGCTCCTGGAGGGAGCTAACTTCATGAAGATGACTCTGGTGGCTTCGTACAATAACTTGATACCCTCAACGGGTGGTGACAATTTCATAGCGGCGTCTTTGATGCCTCTGTACAATGAGCAGGTTAGTTGGTATACCACGCTGCTTCAACTCAACTCTTCACAAAATAAAAAGCCCGTTTTGACAGTTCACGCCCAAGAAGTTTTAACCCCTAATGCGTAGGTAATAAAAGCCAACTGTTGCGTACAAGCAAAGCGTGCTACTTGCACCTAGGAAAACCGCTTCTATTATCTATGCGTTAGAGGTTAAAACTTCATGCGCGTGAACTGTCAAAACGGGCCTTTTATTTTGTGAATGGTGTATCTAACCACAGCAGTTAAAAATATACTTATTATTATTTATTTATAACGTTTATTTATGAAAAAGCATTTAACTATACTTCATAAATTTAAGTCTGCCAAACTGCTAGGCTGCTGCTGCTACTTGAATCTACAGCTTACTTACATATACAAAACTCTTTCGAAATAAAAGTACATTTTGAGATGTCACTTGACATCTTGACTTGTTTCTTGAATTTTGAAAGGGGTTGCACAGGGTTGCATCTTGTTAATATCGTGTTAATTAATTTATGCGTTGGATGCATTTTGAAGGACTCAGGTATAAATAATAACCTATTGTCATGGATAATGATTTTAGTAACAATTTTTTTGTACAGAAAACAGGCTTAGTGGTTTACAACAGTGGTCAACCAATGAGGGGGAGATTCAACCCTACCAATTTTTACCCCAAGTGGGAAAGTCTGAGGACTGGCGACACGCATTACCTCAAAGACGATGACAAGTTTGTCTGCTCATACGAAGACTTCATGAATCCTGCTAGCATACCCCTGAGATACCACATGGAGAACTACCAAGAAAGTAATAAAAACCTTTTTAACCTCACTTACTGAAAGGTTAACTAGACTCAAATATAACTAACTAGGCATGCAAGGTGATGGTAGTGGATCTCTCTCCAAATGGTGCCCGAGAGAAGGGGTCGACCAGCAGTCAGATAGATCGATGAAATTACAAATAGGTATCATGGGAAACCAGGAGAGTTATACCCAAAAGGGAAACAAGCTACGATGAATGAACTAAAAGCTTTTTAACTAAATAAGGTATTTTAGGATTTCCGTGAGCATTTAAAAACAGATTACAATTAACATTATAACTTCCTTATTTGCAGACACGACCGTTTGGTCATCATTCCACCGTACCCTGATGCTGGGAGACTCAGAGAAGTGGCTGCAGCGTCAAATCATCAAACACCAATGGCCTTTGGAACTCCACATATATTACGAGGAGGGCGGATACCATTTTATGGCATTTCTAGATCTATTCAGATTACTCTATCCTGGAGGTAAATGTCTGTTGCGCAGCGGTCGAGGTTCTGCCGCACGACGAGCGAGAGTTCCCGAGTTCGAATAACGACCAGGGAGAAAAAAGCATACTCGAGCGGGTCTTGGATTTTTCAATGCTTGTGGCTTCTCTGTTGGTTTATTTTTGTTTTATACAGGGTGTAACAGAAAGATTAAGAGATCTCTTATTAGAGATGAGCTCGCTTTTGTACACTATTTCTTTATGTTGTTAGGGTTTCGTACCTGAAGGGTGCCAAACGGGACCCTATTACTAAGCCTCCGCTGTCTGTTTGTCTGTCTGTCCGTCTTTCACTGCCAGGCTGTATCTCATGAACCGTGATAGACAGTTGAAATTTTCACAGATTTTCTGTTGCCGCTACAAATACTTATAAAAATCGGCCAAGTGCGAGTCGGACTCTCACACGGAGGGTTCTGAACCATCATTGTACCATCTTGTATGAAGACACATTCATTTTTTCAATATTTCGTGTATTTCAGAATTTGTTGGTGGAGCGGCTTTCATAGTGTTTGTATGAATAACAAAATTATCTTTGCGGTTTTTAATGTTTAATATTGGATGTTGTATTTTATTTTGTTCAAACTTCCGTTGAAAGTCTGTATGAGATACACGGCATATATATTTATTTTTATTTTTCATTCTTACTTTAAAAGTTAGAGCGGGAGGGGGGACACAATTTTTTCCACTTTGGAAGGGTCCTTTGAAGAAAAATGGTTTCAGAAACCTCAACGTCATTTTTAAGACCTATCTATATATACCCCATACATGGAGGTTTTATGGAAAAAAATGGTCTCCGCCACGCCCCTCAACTTTTTTTTTTAATTTTGTATAAAAGTCGTAAAGCGGTTTACAGAATACAACTACATACCAAGTTTCAATCTTATAGTCCAGTCCTTATAGTTCAGTCCTTATAGTTTCGGAATAAAGTTGATGTGACATACGGACGGACAGACGAACAGACGGACAGACGGACAGACGGACAGACGGACAGACGGACAGACGGACAGACGGACAGACGGACAGACGGACAGACGGACAGACGGACAGACGGACAGACGGACAGACGGACAGACGGACAGACGGACAGACGGATAGACGGACAGATGGACAGACGGACAGAGACAGTCTTGATGAAACCATAAGGGTTCCTTGTTTCTCTACGGAACCCTAAAACTGATTGTAATAAATATTAAAAGGGGCTCCCATACTACAACAGACATGATTTTTTTGCCGTTTTTAGGGTTCCGTACCCGAAGGGTGCCAAACGGGACCCTATTACTGAGACTTCGCTGTCTGTCCGTCCGTCCGTCCGTCCGTCCGTCTGTCTGTCACCAGGTTGTATCTCATGAACCGTGGTAGCTAGACAGTTGAAATTTTTACAGATGATGTATTTCTGTTGCCGCTATAACAAAAAATACTAAAAATTAAAAGAAATTTAATATTAAGGGGGGCTCCCATACAACAAACGTGATTTTTTTGCTCATTTTTGCTCGATATTGATAATGGTAGCAGGTAGACGCTGAAAATGTTCATAATATATTGAGTATATTATTTACTTAAAAAATAAATAATTAAATTAATATTTAGGGGGGCTCCCATACATTTATTTTTTTTGCGGTTTTTTTTATATATTGGTGCGGAACCCTTCGTGCGCGAGTCCGACTCGCACTTGGTCGGTTATTATAGATAATGGTACGCAACCCTTCATGCGCAAGTCCGACTCCCACTTGGCCGATTTTTTTATTGTCCTGTGTAACTGTTTGGTATAATAGAAAATTATGAATAAAGTTATATTTCAGGGGGTTGTTTTCACTTTCACCATGAAACCGATTTGATCAGAGCAACTTTAATTTTCACTTCTTTATACAATCAACCAAACGTACGTAGAAGTGAAAAATAAAGTTGCTCTGATCAAATCGGTTTTATAATTATAGTTCACATCACCCCCTAAAATATTAACAACCTGTATTAACGATTGAAGGTATTTATTACGGCGGTTTTCATTCTCCATTCGCTTATTTTTAACCGACTTCCCAAAGGAGGAGGTTTACAATTCGTCCGGATGTTTGTTTTTTATTTTTATTTTTTATGTATGTGCCTCGATAGCGCCTAAACGGATGGACCGATTTGGAAAATTATTGTTTTGTTTGAAAGGGTTTACCTTCCCATTGGTCCCATTGACAGGTCAGGATCTGATGATGAGATCCTGGAGAAATCGAGGGAACTCTTCAAATATTATAGGCAGACCTATAGTGATTTTTGTGTTTTTCATAATAACTCGTGCAAATGCACATGGTAAGCATAATATTGTGATGCGGAACTGCTGATGAAGACCACATATGGCCACCAGATCTGCTCAATACTAGGTACAAATACAATGCGTGGCTGACGGGCAGGCAACGCATAGCCTAAACCGGTGGACCTAGAGCCATGAAACTTTGTACAGGGGTTCCTTAGTAGCGTGGGGTAGCACTGATATGAGATTTGACAAAATTAATTCCCCAAGGGGGGGGGGGATAAGGGGTTACAGTTTGTATTAAACTCAATCTAATCAAATAGGGTTTGTGGAAGTCGGTTTTTTCTAAAGTTTACTTTTTGTTTCAATTATATTACAGAGGATACAGTCCGCCTAGCAGTACCATTGCAGTGGCTGAACGCCACGGACTTGATGGATAAATGCGGTACTTCTCCTTTGCTTTCTTCTCCCGTAAATAAAAGTAAAGGGAAGGGAGAAGGGAAGGCAGCCTCTGCTTCGACAGCACGTGACAAAAAGAAGAAGTAAGCTTATTTACAAGAAGTAATAGTAACGTTGAGGAAGCGAGAGATGTATGCCAGGAACGCAGCAGTGGAGGTCTTTAGTCTCTCTCTGCCTACCCCTTTACGGGAGAAAGGCGTGAGCATATTGTAAACTATGTATGGAATAGTAATGTGTTGCATATTCTGTATTACATGTTGCCAAACACCAAGGAAAATGACGACGAATGTTTTAATGCAATCTATGATTATTTATTGTTTCGGGATGACCGGGCAAGATATAGGCATGCTTGATACTTGAAGTAGAAGACACTTGTTTACATTAAACACTCTTTAATTCTCAGACAAAGTAATTATACTTCAAAGACCACGATGAGTTTTGCAACGAGTTCCGACTACTATGAGCCCATGGCAACTGGTAATGATGGGGAATCGGCCTTCGTCGTGGTAGAGATAAAACTAGCGAGGCCACTGAAAAAGCCTGCTATACCACCGTTTATAGCTAGGTTTGTACATTGTCTTTCCTTCCTTATTTATTTGCTGTAACTCCAAAACAAACAAAAAATATTTATGATTTCCAGCGAGGAAATAGACTACATGCTAAAGGAGATCGAGAAGCAGATGCCAATGAAGAGGGCGTGTACGGCTCGAGGCCAGCTTAACCGCAACTGGCAGAACACTATGAAGATTGCTTACAACACCCTACGTAGGGTGCCGTATTACGGTAGGGAAAATAATATATTTTAGTTGACAAAAAGGGAAACTAAATTCTGACGGTGATTTTTTAATGCTTCGATGGTGGTGTTGGTGTTTTTTGCGAAGCATGGCTGTAGAATCCTTAAGTGACCATAAGGTCCATCTCTTTATATAAAAGAGCAAGTCCTACTCCTGACTGATAAAAAACCGGCGAAACGGCTGCAGCTAGAAAGATTCTATTGATGGGAATATCTTCTTATTGTTACAAAACCGCTCGTTAAGAACGGATTTTGCTTAATTCGGACCCTAAGTGGGTCAAAAAGACATCTAAAGTTTGTATGGAGAGTCACGGGGGAGTCATTTGATTATAATTATGCTCTATTACTTGGCATGATAGGTCGAATTTTACTTTTGTTGTCATATAAATCCCAGAGCTAAGAAAATATGAACGGATATGATGTGTGTTAATTAGAACAGATTTTTTCGAATGTTTCTTTTACTGAAACTTGACCGTGTGTTATGTAGTTGTAAGTTTATATACTATTTGGTTAGTTTAGGCATCATCAGGGTCGAGAGAGACGGTATCTGGATGGTTGACTCGATTCTATGTGATTATGATAAATTGATTATGTTATGACGCTTCATCCCGCGTTATAAACGGTGCAATGTATCGTAATGTAGTATTAATTGTGTAATGTAGTAGCACAGAATAACTAATAGTAGTAGTCAAGAAACAGTTTCTAAGTATACTGTACACTTGCAAATTGAACGCAACAGTAAAAATGCGACCAAAAAGTATAACTATACGCATACGTAGTTGCGGGCTTAATGCTAGTTTACACATATCAGTGAAGTATCAGTTCTGACACTGTGTCCACTCAGTTCATTAGCAGTGCTTCAGTGTTGCGTCATTGATTCAATTCACACATGGTCAGTACTTAGAACATACAAAGAGCTTCAGTGAAGCGTCCGTGATTGCCGGTGTCGGCACTGACACTGATGAGAGCACTGTGTCGTCCATCACTGACACTGATATGTTTTGTACCCAGCGGACATGGTGTCGGCACTGTTACTTCACTGATATTTGTGAATCGACCATAAAGCTTCTCTATTCCAGGCAATACAGAGATCTGTGCTTTCAACCGTCAGTTGAGTGTGACGCGGACTCGTGTGGAACTGCTCACCTCTAGCTGTCAGGATGCGGCTGTCTTCGTCAACAACAACTTTGTGGTGTCTGAATTTGTTGACCATGATGAAGTGTTTGAGGTGGGATTCTTAACTTTTTTTGACTTAAGTGTCCCATGGCAAATTATTTATATTTATATGTAGAGCCAACATTGTTGTATTTATGGTCTTTATTACAACATCCTATAGTATTATTTGCCTTTATAATAGATATATGCAAGTTAGGTATATCAGACAGAATTGCATAATATTTCTAACTCAGTAAGCGATTGGCACAGGACCGGGAAGATTGGCGATATAGAGAAGAGGCCTATGCCCAGCAGTGGGTTGATGGGGGCTGAGGATGATGATGATGATGATGATGATGATGATGAAGTAAGCAAATGGTAAATAGCCCATTCATGTTCCCACCGAGGGGCCTCTAACACAGCTTTACTAGTTTCGAGTAGCGATAGTAAGTAGGTCTAACTTAATAATCCGAAAAGAACTGCATCTTCATCATACACGTGCTCAGAACTTTACAAGTAACAAGTTCAAAAACTAAAACCCGACTACTAAAACTTCATACATAATAAAACCACATAAACCTTCCCTTTGGCTTCGCTGTAGTAAAAATATCACGTCGTTGACGATTTAATAGGTACTCATTCATGTGTCTCAAATCCTTCAGGAGATGCTGCTAATGGCCCACGCCTGTCTCATGAGGTCTACCTCCGCGGCCTTGGCGGGAGTAGAGCAGCAGGAGGTGGTTCATCCGGTGCTCCGGGCGGCCAGGCATGCCAGGCAGATGCAGGACATGTCACATGCTGTCGACCTGTACTTGCAGGTCTGGGACACGAATATACATACATGGCCTCTTCCTCCCGAAGTGTTTACGTGGCTATGAGCATAGGACAAATTCTCAGAAACCAGCACATCAGTAAATTCAACAATGCAATGGTCTAAATAACGATGTAATCTTACTAAAGTCTGCCTAGCCCGAATGAACGCGAGAAGTTGTGAGGATGAAATAGTTGTTCTCTTTCACGTAAAAACTATTGTTATGATATTTTTATCTCGTCTTTCCTAAGGTTGCCATTGAACATAGAAGAAATGCTAGTGTTTGGAGAGAATTGTCGACGTGCTTGAAAGAGGTGGATATTGATGAAGCTGCCATATGCTTGCACAAAGCTTTGCATCTAGACCCACGTGATCCAATATCGTGAGAGTACTTTCGTTTAGTATGTAGTCTTCACGCCCATGAAGTTTTAACCCCTAACGTAGGTAATAGAAGTGGTTTTTTGGTGCAACTTGTACGCTTTCTTGTACGCAATAGTTGGCTTTTATTACCTACGGACTAGGGGTTAAAACTGCATGGGCGTGAACTGTCAAAACGGGCCTTTTATTTTGTGAAGACTTTAATCCTGTTTTTGTTAAGTGTGTTGCTACCTCCTTTTCTTGGACCCAGCTATCCAATCAGGTTCCTAACTGAAGGGTTGAGCACCCCGACCAATACCCAAGACTTCCCCCCCACAAAGTTAAAGTTTTCCCCCCTGAAAATAAATTTGGTCCAGAACTCCCAATAGTTCACTACTAAGAATAATCTTCCCAAAAATGAATAAATTGCTTTGTATCTAAAAAACCGTATTCCCAGATGGGGACTTGGGTACAGGGGGGGGCCCTGTCGGCATCGGCTTCGTGTTTGACTTATTGTCATAATGATAAAGTTCATTCTTGCGCGTTTACACACGATGCCGATGCCGACAGCGGTTGCGCGGTAGGAGGGCAGGTCCGTGTGCTATCTCCAGAGGAGAGAATCCCGTCAAGAAAAAAAGATACCTGGTGGTCAACAAATTTTATTAGGTTCACACAACAAAACACTCAAGGGTGGGTTACTCTCTCGTGGTAGGCAGTTTAATGCTTAAAACTGAGCTTCTTAAGTTTAACTAATTATTTATTTTTATTTATTGCAAAACACAACAGATATTTTACACTTCATTTCTAAGTATATAGACACGGTTTTATATCTAGTAAATTATCCTAAAGGATCTTTTGACAGCATGCTCTGTATTGCGTTGCGGACATATGTTACATAATATAATTATTAAGAGACTGCACCAGCCCCCTCTCCCAACCAATCCCCAATGTTGACGTTTAGTGTATGGTGATACTGCCGTATTACCACTTAATAACTTTAGTTCGTCGAGCTAGTGAAAAGTACTGAAAAGGGGTGTAGCATTAAAAGAAAGCATAGTAAAATATTAAAAGGACAAACAAATCTTCGAAAGCACAAAATATTAAGAGGGAATTTATGATAATGCTTTATGTAGCTGACATTTAAAGGCACAAAGGTTCACAAAGACATCCAAGGTACTATGCACATTAGACAAATCAATAAAGAGACGACACATATTAGCGAGTGATTCATGATGTTACCTTTGCGTTCTATACAAGGGTAATTCGAAAGTTTTTAGTTTCCTTGCCGACCTCTGAGGAATTTGTGGAGTATGCATTTTTATTTTTGCTAAAAGGGAAGTATGAAGTGTTCCATGCAGAATTTTATGAAGGGTGGTTGAACTACTAATAGACCTTCGAGTTTCCAGGGATGTCATTCCAAAGTGTCCCAAGCGAGATTCGTAACAGCGATGTTTGTATTTTAAGCTGTTGCGATATGTAAGCATCCGAAGGAATCGGGCTTGTATATATTCAATCGAGTCAATATGTACTTTGTAATAAGGACTCCAAACCACTGAACAATATTCTAGCTAACTATTGCATAGAACGAGGATTACGAAGGTCTTTCGTTATCTTGATAGAAAGCCGAGCAATTTATTACTTGATGATTTTAGGTAATCATAGGGGACCTAAAGTTTAGTTCCGTATCCAGTATTACTCCTAAGTCGCGCTCCGTGCTAACACTATTCAGTTGCTGGTTACCTATATTATAATGGTGATCTTTAAATTCGTTATTAGTCGTTGAAAATTTTATAACGGAGTATTTATCGACATTGAGCCACATGTTGTTATTCTCGCACCAGGTAAGTAGATAGAGATATTAAATCATTCTGTATGATTTGGCAGTCATTGACGGTGTTTATTGAACTATTGTATGTTTAAGTCATCGGCGTATAAGAGACAGTTCGATTTAAGAATGCTAGATAAGATAAATAGTAAAGGCCCTAGGTGACTACCTTGGGGCACGCCAGATGTGACTTAAAGCGAGGAAGAGAGAAAGACCATAACTGCCATGCCACCAATTGCGACCTAAGTATTATATAGTTAAGTAAGTTGTAAGTATGTAGACTACCTACGTAAAAATAATAATATAAGGTCAGGTGGGGGGGGGGGGGGGGTAAGACTTACACCGGGGCAAGACTATCAATCACATCTATAAAAAACCGCGTTAAGAAAAACACGTCAGTTGTATGGGAGCCCCCCTTAATATTAAATTTATTTTGTTTTTTAGTCATCATCTGTGAAAATTTCAACTGTCTAGCTACCACGGTTCATGAGATACAGCCTGGTGACAGACAGACGGACAGCGAAGTCTCAGTAATAAGGTCCCGTTTGGCACCCTTCGGGTACCCTTCGGAACCCTAAAAAATCGGTTAAGTGCGGGTCGGTATCGCACACGAAGGGTACCGTACCATCGTACAACAAATCAAAAGCACTCAAAACAATAAAAAAATAAACAAAAAGAAAATTTAAAAAGTTTATGCCTTCACGAGATTTGAACCGACGACCTCCGGATTGAGAGTCTACATCATACCGGCTGAGCTACCACAACCATGTGGGTTGACGCGAAATATGCTATCATATTTAAATGTGTAGTATATGTGTCTATGACATGGTTGCTATGACAATAAATAAACAGTTTCAGTCAAGATCTCCATTTTGAAATGCGTAAGTGTATCTAAACACGTCTCTTGTATCGGGGCCCCCTTTAATTTGCAATATCCCTCGTATTTCAGTATTTGTGGTTGGTGCGGCAACAGATATACACATTCTGTGAAAATTTCAGCTTTCTAGCTATTACGGTTCGTGCAGACGGACCCGGTGACAGACAGGACGGACGGACGGACGGACGGACAGACGGACAGACGGACAGCGAAGTCTCAGTAATAGGGTCCCGTTTGGCACCCTTCGGGTACGGTACCCTAAAAAGAAGAAATTAATATTACTTTGCCAATAGCCCCGACAGCAAGTACGAGCTCCTCTAGCGCCAATGCCTGCCCAGAATTACAAATTCAATTCCATAATTGTAACATACACAATTTGAATAATTATTATAATAATAAATGATTTCTTACTAATGTTCAACACTAATGTATGAGAGTAGATAAAGTAGTGTATGAAACTGCACATATAAAACTCTCGTGGGATACTATTATCGTGTTTTAATACCCCTCATTATGCAACAGTTTCATAAACTACTATTATTTAACTTGCACTGTATGTATGTATGTATCATTGTCGGCTTGAATTTGACCCACTTCCCGTTATCCGATTGAGCTGAAATTTTGCATACGTATGTAAGTTGGATGACAATGCAATATTTTTTTGACTTGGAGCTGATCTGATGATGGAGACGGAAGGTGGCCATGGGAACTCTAAATATTGCAACACCATCATGTTTGGGCCCGTTCGATTCGTCTTGATAAATACTTTGGTCCTAAAATATTTTTATGACATGGTGCTGATCAGATGCTGGAGCCGGAAGGTGGCCATGGGAACTCTGTTACCAAACGACGCAACCCTAACGTGTTTGGGTTCATTTGATTCGTCTTGACAAGCACTCATATTCTAGATTAGATGTTTTATCCTGTCACGATAAAGACTAAAAAGTTAAAAATAATTTGAATTAAAAAAAGAAAACAATTTTAAATAAAGATTTTATTTAATTCCCTAAAAAGAAGAAAATAAAATTTCAATTCAATCAAATGCGTCATTTTATTACATTACACAATTTATAGGATATAAAAGCTTGTTGTGGGATTTATCTACCTTACCTACCTAATTAAATATACACAAGTAAATCTCGCTTCTCGCTTTCTTCTTTTTAGGGAATTAAATAATGCTAACAATCATGAGTCATGACTTAAAACACAGATGCCTAATATCGCAAATTGAAAATATTAAATATCCAGAACTTTATTTTGCTTACGCTGTTATTTCCCTCCAGATTAATTTCCATGGGTAGCATGGCATTTGATGAAGATCCGGAGCAAGCAGAGCCGTTGTTCGTGGCCATCCTGAGGCTGTATCCCTACTGGACTACTGGATGGATTGTCGTCAGTGCCTACTACACCTCACGACAGTTCTACGATTTGGCTGACCATATTATTCAATATGTTAAAATGTAAGTACTTAATATGTAAAAGCCATAGTCAGCTCGAAAGACCAAAA
The DNA here is from genome assembly GCA_963457715.1 of Argyresthia albistria. Taxonomy (NCBI): domain Eukaryota; kingdom Metazoa; phylum Arthropoda; class Insecta; order Lepidoptera; family Argyresthiidae; genus Argyresthia; species Argyresthia albistria. Next base: position 5,084,190 of record OY735267.1, on the reverse strand, counting down.
TTGTAGCTGATTCATAACTAAAGTCTTCACAAAATAAAAGGCCCGTTTTAACAGTTCACGCCCATGAAGTTTTAACCCCTAACGCGTAGGTAATAGAAGCGGTTTTCCTAGGTGCAACTTGTACGCTTTGCTTGTACGCAACAGTTGGCTTTTATTACCTACGCATTAGGGGTTAAAACTTCCAGGGCGTTTACTGTCAAAACGGGCTTTTTAACCGACTTCCCAAAGGAGGAGGTTTACAATTCGTCCGGATGTTTGTTTTTTTTTTTTTTATGTATGTGCCCCGATAGCGCCTAAACGGGTGGACCGATTTGGAAAATTATTTTTTTGTTTGAAAGGGTTTACCTTCCCATTGGTCCCATTGACACCAGGTCAGGATCTGATGATGGGATCCTGGAGAAATCGAGGGAACTCTTCAAATATTATAGGCAGACCTAAAGTGATTTTTGTGTTTTTCATAATTACTCGTGCAAATGCACATGGTAAGCATAATATTGTGATGCGGAACTGCTGATGAAGACCACATATGGCCACCAGATCTGCTCAATACTAGGTACAAATACAATGCGTGGCTGACGGGCAGGCAATGCATAGCCTAAACCGGTGGACCTACAGCCATGAAACTTTGTACAGGGGTTCCTTAGTAGCGTGGGGTAGCACTGATATGGGATTTGACAAAATTAATTCCCCAAGGGGGGGGGATAAGGGGTTACAGTTTGTATTAAACTCAATCTAATCAAATAGGGTTTGTGGAAGTCGGTTTTTTCTAAAGTTTACTTTTTGTTTCAATTATTATTTTGTGAAGACGATGCAATAAATGATTTGGATTTTGATTAGATACGATTTTATAATAACAGTCCTCAGAACTTTGTTTCATAATTATGCACAAACCCCACTACCATCTACATATAACAGCAGATACAAATTGGAGGGAAACGGCTGTAGTCTGTAGACACTAGGTTTGAGGTCATCACAACTGTAGCATAAACATAAACATTGACATACAGGCACATAAATTGCTTCTGTCCCCACACTAGGATACCCTGTGTCGTGGGAACCAGAAACAGCGACATCACAAACATGTGAACATCCAAGACCTGGGTTTTTTTTGTCCCCAGCCGGGATTCGAACCCGCGACCTCTCGCAGTGTTGTAAGTATTCCGACAGGAAAGGAGAGCGCGCCCTTCCTTTCCTGTCGGACGGAATCCTTCTGTTGCACCTCAACACCTCTCCGACCAGGACACACGCCGACGGATTGACCCAGTACATCGGACTCCACCGCACCTGGGAGTGTGAGCTGGGGGACTGGTGGGAGCCGACCCAGCTCCTGCCGGGCATGAACCGGTACCTTGATGCCGCGGATATGCTTCTTCGGCTGCGGGCTATATCTGTAAATAAATAATCTATTCCCTTTAACATATCCAATACATACTAATCGTAATTTCAGTACATCTACCTAGTCTTCACAAGACAAAAGGCCCGTTTTGACAGTTCACGCCCATGAAGTTTTAACCCCTAACGCGTAGGTAATAGAAGCGGTTTTCCTAGGTGCAACTTTTACGCTTTGCTTCAACAGTTGGCTTTTATTTAATCTCGCCTTCATGACACACACACACACACTAGTCATCCTATTTTATCATACGGTATTCAGCGTTCATATATGCTTACATTGTTATTCGTAATTAATTGTCTTTAATTTTAGCTTGCTGAAATATGCCTATCCAGAGCGCTGTGTGATGCAGGTGAATCCGCTGCCTACTTCCACCTGGTGGCACTATGTTGCAGACTACGAGGTAATACCGAGGATGCGTTGTGCCACCTGAAGACAGCCATCGAGAAGTTTGGTGATGTAAGAAATACCTAATAATTAATTACTATGTTGAGCTGACAATCTGCAGATTATACTTACTTTAGAAATTAAGCTTTTGCCTGTGGACGTAAACTGTTTACGAGATGGAATGATGCAACGACAGGAATAAATTCTATTTTGCTAGCGCTTGGTAAATGTACCGCTTAGAAAAAGAGTCAGTGTGGGCAAGCTGGGACAAGGTGACGCAGGCCAAACAGAAAAACCCGCGCATCAAACAAAAGAACGTCGCCTGCCCTATGACCTGCAAAATTTTTCCGCTTACGCCCAGGTATAGAGTGAGGGAGCCTTTTCCAATGTTTAACCTTATTCCAGATAAGTTACATAAGAGCCCTGCACGCAGAATGCCTGCATATGGTCAAAGACTGTTCTGGTGCAATGGCCTCTTTCGCAAAAGCAGGAAATTACAATACATCATTCAGGTAGGTAACCAACCAGTCATTGGACTCCATTCCATGCTATGTTACTAGCATGGAATGGAGTCCAATGACTGGTTGTATACCTTCTATACTTATTCCGTTCGGTCGTAACGTTCACGTTGTGACGTTGTAAGTAGACTCTACATTTCTTTTGCAGCACTCTCTTAGCACTGCCATCCCGCGAGCCGCAGCGGGCGAAACCGATCCTTGTAGACCTTGTGCGTCGTCAGCCCAGTGCGTATGCGTGGATGGCACTGGCTAACAATTGGCTGCAGGTTTGTGGACTTTTACATCACATCACAGATTCAGGAAGGACACTACAACTTTGGCGTTTGATTTGATACGTCGCGTCGTCGTTGGGGACGAGAGCCGACGTGCCATATCAAACGCCGAGTATGTAATATGATGAATATACTTGATGACATCTACTGGTTGAGTAGAGCAATTCGCTTGCAGGTGTGTGAACCAACCGCAGCCATACGCACACGCAACCCACACTTACATCTAATACACATGAGAGAGACCAAAATATTATACATATATAATACAGGTTGACATTTAATTAGCTGACCATATTTTGGGGAATGATAGTACCCGACTGCATTTTCTTTCAATAACACATACAAACTTATGAATGTACCTGGCCCCCGATTCTCGCGCTCGAGATCATCTCACCAGTCGAGATATCGGTTTTGATACCGCCTAAATCCGAACGATCTCGATTTATATTTATTTCGATCGAAAACGGATAAGATCGAGATATCTCGTTTGGTCGAAAGGCTAGTTGTAAGAATAGCTTTTTGTTGTTTTTGATAGAGAATTTCCCCCCTGGTTACGTAATGGAGTATGAAAGTAGCCGCACCAATAACTTTGTAAACTACATTAATTTGCGATTTATTTGCAACCTATTGACTTTTCACTAAAATTAATCTGCCTCACTCTCACAGTCTCCACGAATCCAACGACACCTCATTCGTCGAGCCGTTTGGGTTGTAGCGATTTTTTTGCATTTTAAAACCCCATATCTCCAACATTAAAAAAAAAAACTGAATAATAAAAAAAACAAACGTTTAATTATCCATTACTTAGCTAATTATTATCCTGCTCACAAAATTTCACGAGAATCGGTTGAGAAATATCTGTAGAGGAGAACACACAGACAGACATACGAAAGCATTTTTGTCCAATCCTGAAACGGAGACGCTTCGCTCGCTCAGTCAATAATTTACTTTTACTGTGAAACCGATTTGATCCAAGGTAACTACTTTATTTTTGATAATCCCGGAACTTTTTGGACTGCGCGGTCAGCTGATTTGTATGGACGAGTGAAAACTAAAGTTGCTCTGATCAAATCGGTTTCATAGTCAATGTTAATCAGAATACACCTTTCCGTTACACCCTGTATTCCCCCAGAAACCGACGGAGCCATCCGCCGGGCCCGTGATCCGCGATGCGGAGGAGGTGCCGGCGTCGGACTGCGCGGTCGCATGCGCGGTGCAGGCGCTCCGCTGGGACCGCGGGGCAGCGCGGGCGTGGGTGCTCCTCTCCCGCCTCGTGAAGCCGCGGGCCAGGCGGCATCACTGCAGGAACATGGCTATTGTTGTGAGTGGAAGAGTGTGTTACTTCTAGAAAAGTGCCAGCGTATCGCTTGAGGAGGTAAGAAACCTTGCTCTCTTAAACTCTTGGAGAGATTTCCCCCTCTACGCGGCACTCATCAAAGAAACGTGTGCATTGGGAACAAAAATATCGTGAGGAAACTCCATAGCAGCGGCGATGCATGGGCTACCTGTCATGCAAAATGAAGTGTTGATATTGAATAACTGCCATAAGGTGTTTACTGTGCCTTTTCCACCCCGTCGTAGTAGGAAAGGCGTGATGCTATGTTTATTATGGGGTCCAAAATTATTGCCAAAATTATAACATTTATTGCCTCATAGCGGTTATAAAGATGTTACATCCATTGCAGTATGGCTACCGTTGGCGGGACGACAAGGTGTGCGGCGTCGTCTCTTCCGACCAGTCGCTGTGCTATCAGGTCGGCACGCCTCTGAGGGAGTGCCGCTGCCACCAGAAACTGAAAGTCACTTAGAATACCATTCAGAGCTACCACTACCAACTTGGTTGTTCAGGTGGGGAAAATTCGAACAAATGCTACAATACCTACAAGCGTGATCAAACGTCCACCATTATGAATCTATCAACTGAACAGCCAAATTGGTGGTGCTGTACAGGTTTTTGCGCTATCGAGATCATCTCCCCATTCGAGATATCGGTTTTGATACCGCCTAAATCCGTCGAAAACGATCTCGATTTATATTTGTTTCGATCGAAATAGGGGCGAGGTATCTCGGTTGGTCGAAAGGCTAGTCGTAAGAATAGCTTTTTCTTGTTTTGATAGAGATTCCGGTATTTCAAAATCGATATTTCGACCATGGACATGATCTCGCTAGCGCCAGAATTGCCCCCCTGTACGTAGTCTAGTTTTCCAACGATATTTTGGCACTTGAGTAACGTTTACATTTACATGGGGGACGCTCTAGTTACTAGTTTTTAAAAAAGCGTTAGTGTCACCGGGTGCCAAAAGATCTTTGGAAAGCTGTACTGTGTGTGCCTCTCGTATAGGATTTTAGACGCATCATCCATAAAAAAAAACTAATAAAATATTAGATTAAAGAAGTGTTTTAATTGTGTTAAGACAATAATTACTAGGCGAAAGATGGAGAGTGACATTCTTACGACCAGTCTATAGTTGGTATAGTCAGTCAGACAGTCAGTCTGTCTCTTGCTCGAAAAGTCAACAAATTCTTTCACCGTGTTCTCGACAACAGTCACACCTGACCTGGCCCAAGACCTTGGTAAAATGCCCACGGTGCCATTAGTATTTATTATCTAGTGGCATTCAATATTCAATTGATTGTGCATTTAGATGAATTATTGTCTATACCAGTGGTTTTATGAACTCCTGTGTAAATAACGACAATACATACAAGGCGTTGACAAAAGTGACCTAGGAGCGCCGTGGTGACCGAGCGACGTAAAGACAATAATTCGGTACATATAGGTACCTATCATAAAATCTGTTATTATTTAATCCTATTATAATATCCAGGAGCGAATAGGTATACGTTCGTATTCGTATCTCTTCGCTACATATCAGAAGCACACCGCTCGAACGACCGACCAATGGCGAACAATAGATAGATAAGATGTGTTGACGAAGTGGTTAAGGCGGATCTACTGACTGCCTGAACCATCAGGATTCAGGAACTTTAAGACAAACGTCCCAAGACTCCCAAGTCCGTCAGGGAGTCGCAATTACGGGGTACGCATCACGGGCACGGACAATGGCGCAATTCCAAGCAACTATGACGTCATGCCAACGCCACTCATCAGTCATGGCTACATACATAAAGCAATTTACTGGCGAATAGTTGCCATATGCATTGCATAGCTATTGAGCTATCGTAGCTAGAGCCGCTCCAAATGGAGCAATTAAGTAGAAGCGATATCGCAAAAACATTGTCGCATTTTTTTGGAATCACGGTTGCCGGGCAATTATTGCTCGAAAAATTGGCCGTGTAAGCATAGGTACCTGCAGGTATATGCGTAGGTTTACTAGTAAGCATCCCAGGGTTCCAGCTCCCACCTTCGATCTTCGCACTCCATCATCAGATCCGCCTCCTTATTCGCTAACTCAGTGATGATCACTCCAAATCGGCTAAATTAGCCGACTTACTTTGATATACTTTGGTTATACGATAATTGAACGACACCAATAGCTTCTTAATTTTTACGGATCATCACTGAGTTGGCGAATAAGGGGGCAGCTCGACGGTAGGTAACATATTCTCAAAGCCCTTGTCGCAACTAACCTAATGAGCTCAAATTCGACGGGTTTACTGTAAGGATCCTAGGGTTCCCGCTCCCACCTTCGAACTCCATCATCAGACCAGCTTGATGGTACCATAACAAACACCTCCAAGAAATCTACTTTCAAATAAAAAAAACAACATTCAAATCGCTTCACCCGTTTACGCTCCACGTGCTGAGAGACAGACAGACATACAGAGTGACTCACACATCAAAATCATAACACCCCTTTTGCCTTCGTCGGGCGGGGGTTAAAAATAGCATAAAGTAAATTATACGTAACAGTAGATCCTGTAAACATAAACATTTACATACAGGCACACACATTGCTTCTGGCCCCACACTAGGATACCCTTTGTCGTGGGAACCAGAAACAGCGACATCACAACCATGTACAAACATCTAAGACCTGGGTTTTATTTTTTTTGTCCCCAGCCGGGATTCGAACCCGGGACCTCTCACATGGTAGGCAGATGCGCAACCGCTGCGCCACAGACAGATCGTCATCATTGGTCGTCGTCGCCTCGATCATCGATCGTCGTCATGGTCGCGTCTTCGCTTGTGCATTGATTACTAAGACCTTCGTGTCACAGTTAATAGTCACGAATTAAACTGCCAATAAACATTTTCCATTGCGTTTAGGTAGTAATTATTATTTAACATCTGTTGTTTTCTAGATTCTATGAATAATCTTTTAAGGGTTAGCCCTTCGCAATAAACAATATTCATAATTCTTTATTGCACGGAAAACAATGTGATACATAGTCTATATGTACAGTACGAGGCCATTGTTTTGGCACGTCTCGTCGGGTCTCGTCTCGCTCTCTTTCCCGCCAAGTCAACGCCGAGTATCATTCTCGGGGCACGTCGTCGGTCAGGTCCCGCCCCCCGAGGCGACGTGCCAAAACAATGGCCCCAGACTGTAGCGAGATAGGATTACGAAATTCTTTATTCTTTGGCAATTTGCAAAAAATAAACCTAGGTAGGTACCTTAAACTATACACTTACCGAGGCATCGGAGATAACTTTTTAGGCGATAATGAAAACGTTAAAGCAGGTGCCCTTAACATCAATCAGCAACAAAGTGATATCTACCTATCCAGTATTCCCACAACCATTGCTAACCATTGTCGCTAAGGTGAGATGAAGGCGTATTATTTATTATTATGGTTCATCTGCAGTTTAGATCTTTCGAATGGTGCCTTTCGGATGACGCCAGTGATTGAGATGAGTCAGGGCAAGATACGTGGCTTGGAGACACAGAGAGGCGACTTTCGGAAGTATCTGGGCATTCCTTATGCTACGTTCATGGGACGGTTTCAGGTGAGATTCACAAGCTTCATCAATTAAAATGTTGTTTTTAAATTACTAGAATATCTTTTGTAATATTGCACATTGTCGACCAGGAACCAGGCCCAATCCCTCAATGGAGCACTACACTTAACGCCACTGCGAACAAGGTGTACTGCGCACAGTATTCCAGCAGAATGCGCATTCCGATCGGAAACGAAGACTGTCTCACTCTGAATGTGTTCACGCCAGGACAGCACAGCCACAAGAAACTACTCCCAGTCATGGTCTACATCCACGGAGGAGGGTACAAGGATGGAAACGCCAACGATCTCTTCTTTAACCCCGAACCGCTAGTCAAGAAAAATGTCATAGTCGTGGTTATCAACTACAGGCTTGGCGCTTTCGGGTTTCTCTGCCTGAGGATTAAGGGTGCACCCGGTAACGCCGGGTTGAAAGACCAGGTCGCTGCTTTGAAGTGGGTTAACCAGAATATTAGAGCGTTCGGTGGCGATCCACAGTCAGTAACTGTGTTTGGACAAAATGCTGGTTCGGCCTCGGTTGGGCATTTGATTCTTTCGCGCGAAGCCAAAGGCCTTTTCCATAAGGCTATAATGGAGAGTGGGACAGCCCTATCCCCGTTGGCATTTGCTTATAATCCGATAGAAAGAGCTGCTATAGTCGGCTCGAATTTGGGGTACAACACGAAAAACCCTTACGAGTTGTTGAATGTTTTTACCAATGCCACTAAGGCAGAAATCACAATGGCTAGCGTTGTCGACAAGGAAAACCCATTGGATCCATTATCTCAATACATTTTTAGACCCTGTGCCGAGAAACTTATTCCTGGTATAAAACCTTTCATGACCAAGAGTCCCAAACAAACTCTTGAGTCTGGTAATTATAATAAAGTTCCAGTTATAATAGGTTACAATGATAAAGACGGAATGGAGTACGCGGCGAAGTTTGACTCTTTACAGTTTGAACGACTTCTTGATAATTTGGAAGAAATACTCCCTGATAATCTCATCCTCAGTTCCGACGCGAAAGCCAAAGCTGCAGAGATAGTAAAACAATTCTATTTTATAGACAAGCTACCGAGCAAAGGGTTCCCCCAACATCTGATTGACTATTTCTCGGATACTACCACAGAGTACTCTTCTAAAGTGTTCGCAGAGTATTTGGTTCAAAGCAGCCACTACCCTGTCTTCACTTACTACTTCCAGTACGATTCCAGACGGAGTGCGGTGAAACCTATCATCACGGACAAGAGATTTACAAACGGTGCAGCCAGCTCGGATGAGTTGCTTTATTTGTTCCAGCCGGTCGTAACCTGGACGTTGTCGATGAATAAGAAGGATGCTATTATGTTGGACCGGATGACCATGATGTGGAGTAATTTTGCGAAAATTGGGTAAGCGCACAATAATACTCTTTCTAGGGTTTCGTACCCGAAGGGTGCCAAACGGGACCCTATTACTAAGCCTCCGTCCGTCTGTCCGTTCGTCCGTCTGTCCGTCAGGGCCCTTCAGCACGAACCGTAATAGCTACAAAGTTGAAATTTTCACAGAATGTGTATATCTGTTGCCGCTCCACCAACAAATACTGAAATACACAAAATATCGAAAAAATAAAGGTGTCCCCATACAAGAAACGTATTTTTTTTTACTTTTTTGGTACGATTGGTGCGGAACCGTCAGTCCGACTCGCACTTAGCCGATTTTTTAACTTGGCTTACAGATTTCATGAAACCAGATATCTCGCCACACCGATATGGCCCCGGCTAGGTGACCAGATAGGCGTCTTGCTTTGCTTTGCACACAGCCGTATTTCCTGTTTGATTAGCTATCTGTTTTCTCGAGTAGCCGAGTCATTGTCCACTTCCACCTTACATCAGTGAAACCTCACTGACTTCCACTATCTATCATTCAACAGTGACCCCACATTCACAAGATCTTTGGTGGTCCCCCTCAAATGGCTTCCAAGCGACAATGAGACCATGCAGTATCTCTTCATCGACGAGGACCTCCGTATGAACGGTCTGCCCAACCCGAGCCGGCTGGACCTGTGGCGATTCATCTATGAGGCCGATTGGGGCCTTGTATTAAGTAGATAACTTTTACAATAGAATTTAATAAAAAATTAAGAGGGCTATTTGGAAGGTCTCAAAACCACTAAACCAAAGGAACTAAAGGCACTAAACTGACAACCTCAAATCCGACAGCTCTTGGGCAGCGGACACAGATTCCGTTTTCAAACACACCATTTCAATTAGTTTAGTTAGGCTGGATTTTACCAACATAATGTTATACGATAATAACTATCCCGCGGATAATTTGTATGTCAATGTCAGTTCAAAAGTAGAAGATACTCTCGAGTAAAAGTTACTCTTTCGTTGGTAAAATTTGCTCTTAGTTGACCGAGCGAGCGAAGCGTCTCCGTTTCAGGTTTGGGCAAAAATGCTTTCGTATGTCTGTCCGGTTGTTCTCCTCTACAGGTCGCATTTATGAACCGATTCTCGTGAAATTTTGTGAGCAGGTTGGAAAAATAAATAGAATTTTTTACTCGAGCCAGTTTTTAGATTTTTTTCAAAATGGCGGAGATATGGGGTTTTAAAATGTAAAAAAATCGCTACAACCCAAACGGCTCGATGGATATTAACAAATGAGGTGTCGTTGGATTCGTAAAGACCATGAGAGTGAGACAGACTATATAATTTTAGTAAAAAGTCAATAGGTTGTATTAAAGATCGCGAAATGTAGTTTACAAAGTTATTTGGGTTATTTTTTGACCGAGCGAGCGAAGCGAGCGAAGCGTCTCCGTTTCAGGTTTGGGCAAAAATGCTTTCGTATGTCTGTCCGGTTGTTCTCCTCTACAGGTCGCATTTATGAACCGATTCTCGTGAAATTTTGTGAGCAGGTTGGAAAAATAAATAGAATTTTTTGCTCGAGCCAGTTTTTAGATTTTTTTCAAAATGGCGGAGATATGGGGTTTTAAAATGTAATAAAATCGCTAGAACCCAAACGGCTCGATGGATATTAATAAATGAGGTGTCGTTGGATTCGTAAAGACCATGAGAGTGAAACAGACTATATAATTTTAGTAAAAAGTCAATAGGTTGTATTAAAGATCGCGAAATGTAGTTTACAAAGTTATTGGTGCGGCTACTTTCATACTGCATGTACATAACCAGGTACATTCATAAGTTTGTATGTGTTATTGAAAGAAAATTATTTGGGTTATTTTTTTTATGTGTGTTAGCAGTTCAGCTTTCCCACCGACATACTCGCGAGGTCTACAGCTCACAGAGCCACTAGTTTTATGTGTGTTAGCAGTTCAGCTTTCCCACCGACATACTCGCGAGGTCTACAGCTCACAGAGCCACTAGTATAGTTCGTGTCGCCTCCCAAATCGCAGGCACTATCAGAAGCACAATCGCGATATCCTCCAGGTTGTTTTGCGACATCGCTAGTCAGCGAAGGCAGGGCAGGAATACACTCATATTATGAACACAAGACAGTCGGCCACTCAGTCAGCCGTAATGAGAACAAAGCTATTAATCTGTCAGTTTACATACAATATGTATGATTTATCTGTTACATAGGTAGGGATTATCGGAACTTCTAGGTCCCTAATCTGTCTAAAAACAAAAACATCACTGGGGGCTATTTGGGAGGTGTCAAAACCACTAAACTAGAGGAACTAAAGGCACTAAACTGACAACTTTCAAATCCGACAGCTCTTGCGTGGTGGCCACAGATTCCATTTTCAACACACCATTTTAATTAGTTTAGTAAGTATAGTTAGTGCCGCCTCCCAAATCGCAGGCAGAGGCTTAAATAACGCCAAGGTGGAATATGTATGATTTCGTAAACAAGATGTCTCAAATGTTAAAATTGAGATGTTTTCATATTTTAACCAGATTAAACAGTAGTGTTATAGTGCGTCTTGGATAAGAATCGCGCGGCGAGAAGCGGAAACTAATTTGATACTTTTGATAGGTATACTTCGGGTCATTTATAAAGAACACTGGAAGCGCTGAGCGGTGGTAGGCGATTTACGCCAGTGTGCCCATGCACGTAAGGATGCTATTGCCATGCACAAAACCACATCTTTTTACGCGAATCTCGCCAGGCACATAAGATCGCTGATGCCATGCGCCCTTCGCCTCGAGCGACAACGACTCGCACGCGCCGCCACCGTCACGCCACCCTTCAGGTGCATCCAGCGACAACGACTCGCACGCGCCGCCACCGTCACGCCACCCGTCAGGTGCGTCCAGCGACAACGACTCGCACGCGCCGCCACCGTCACGCCACCCGTCAGGTGCGTCCAGCGACAACGACTCGCACGCGCCGCCACCGTCACGCCACCCTTCAGGTGCATCCAGCGACAACGACTCGCACGCGCCGCCACCGTCACGCCACCCTTCAGGTGCATCCAGCGACAACGACTCGCACGCGCCGCCACCGTCACGCCACCCTTCAGGTGCATCCAGCGACAACGACTCGCACGCGCCGCCACCGTCACGCCACCCGTCAGGTGCGTCCTATCTAATCCAAGACGCGCTCTAGTAACAGAGACATAACAACAAGGGTGCAACAGAAGTGTAAAGAAACAACATGCTCGGTTATGTTGCTTTTTACTATCAATTTTGGATGTATGTGTACAAGTTATGAATTCGAGGAAAATAAAGGAATATTTAATGGTTTTATTATAATATATTCTACATCGCAGTACTCGTTATGAACAAACATTACTTATGTTACTTTCGATATAGTGTTTCTACTTTTTTTCAATCATTTTATTTTGTTCGATCGCTCTCCAATGCATTAGAGATAGTACGAGCATCGGTTCTTAGTCAATACATGATACATGTCATGGAACAAAAAGAAAATAAACTCTCGTAAGTTATTATCCAATTGATCTAAATAATATAGTTATACTAGCCAAAGAAACACCATACGTCCTCCGCAAAACTCAGCTAATAGTGCATATCGCTAACTGTACAGCCATAAAAC